>BLKR01007801.1:0-30831 GCA_011170035.1 Teleogryllus occipitalis
TCTCTCTATCTCTCTCACTCTCTCTCTATCTCTCTCACTCTCTCTCTATCTCTCTCACTCTCTCTCTATCTCTCTCACTCTGTCTCTATCTCTCTCACTCTGTCTCTATCTCTCTCACTCTGTCTCTATCTCTCTCACTCTGTCTCTATCTCTCTCACTCTGTCTCTATCTCTATCTCTCTCTCTCACTCTCTATCTCTATCTCTGTCCGTCTGTGATCCACACTAGCCTCTAAACCGTCCTGCTGGTTTTCTTCAAAATTTTTATATTCCCCAAGTTGTAGCGCAAACCGTTCTGAAAGTGTCCCAACGAATAGTTGCTTCAGGAAGAAAAAGAGGATTGCGCGCAGTCCGTGGCCATTTTGTTAGGGTACTGTTCCGGCATTCGCCTGACTTTGATCGGAGAAAACGAAAATTCGGAAGTTTTGTTCGCAAAATGAGCAAAATTTGTTTCTTTCACCACACACTCATCAGAAAATTTTCTTCTCCGAAAGCGTCTTGAGATTTGATAAGTGTTTGCAGTCGCTGAGTGCCCAAAATGCACTGTAGTGTGAATGGTTCAACTCCTTAAAGCTACAGTCCTTCACATTATTCTTTGGAATTTGGTCAGTAAGCACAGATGCATTGGCAAGAAAGGTAAATCTCAGGAGATTCCTCCCCCCACCACCACATCCAACTCAAATACCTCCCTCCACAAAACTGAGTGAGCTGTTGGCTGCATTATTGCTTTACAACAATGAAAGACACTATCTATTCTTCGATTTTTTTGTAGTTTCACTTGACGTCATTCAGCTGTTTTGGTGTTATCCAATCGGGAGCTAGGATGTGTCCCTACAATGACATCACTAAGTTTATGATCAAGATCCCGATTGTATGACAACGTAACAACTGAAGGAATGTCAAGTGTCATTATAAATAAATCGACGTATACTGCTCAGGTTTTCCCGCTGATGCGCGCTGTCGGGGTCAGGCCAGAAACTTATGGAACCGCCTTTCTACCTAGCTATGAAGCTAGTATCGGATATCCTCTGTGCGTGCGGATTCGACTGTAGGACCTCCCGGTCAGAGGCACTGCAGTGACATCAACTGGTGCCCTCAGGCGGTCCGAGGGAGACGAGTCGAGGCGAAAGGCGATCGCTGTAAGCGATAGCCAGCGTCCTGTGGCGCGCGCGCGCGCGCGGCGGCCATGCGAGCCGCGCACTTCCGCTGGTGCGAATGGCGCAGCTGGCGCCGGGGCAGCGGGACACTGCTCACTCCGTCTCCTTCGCCCCGCCCCTCGCCCCGCCCCTCGCCCCACCCCTTCGCCCCGACCCTTCGCCCCCCGCCCCCTCGCCCGACCCCTCGGCCCCGACCCCCGGCCCCGACCTCACCCCGACCCCCGCCCCGACCCCTCGCCCCGACCTCGCCCCGACCGTCGCCCCCGACCCCCGCCCCGACTCCTCGCCCCGACCCTCGCCCCGACCCCTCGCCCCGACCCCGCCCCGGACCCTCGCCCCGACCCTCCGCCCCGACTCCTCGCCCCTGACCCTCGCCCCGACCCTCGCCCCGACCCTCGCCCCGACCCGCCCCGACCCCTCGCCACGACCCTCGCCCCTCGCCCGACATCAGTTGATGCACCTGAGCTACCGCTCCCGGTTTGGATATTGTTATTACATACGACAAATTCCGGCTTGGAAACTATTTCTACTGGCGATTGCGCTGGGCATTGTACAAGGCTTGTTCCTTGCTACCATGGGATTTCAAATAACTTGTTGTTTTCAGATTTGGTGTCCTGCTTTTCATTTAGTGTACAACAATTTCCCCACGTAAGAATTCATTGCAATGTCTCACAACGAGAATTGTAATTCGTTTTAATGGCTCACAGAGAGCATTACCATCATATGCGTGGGAAGAATTGAATACTTGTTCCTGATACTTTCCCCACCCTGCACCTCATCCGCGGAATCCATGAGACGTCCACCCAAAAGTCGGTTCTGTGCCAACTCTGAGGAGAGACATAAGGCATGCTTTCTCACGTAAAAAAATTAATGCCATGTCCAACAACGAGAATAGTAATTCGTTTTAATGTCTCACAGAGAGCATTACCACTCAAATTTGTGGACATAACATACACCAGTGTCCACTGTCAATCTGATCCAAACCGCAATGTGAGTTATTCCTCGTCCTCTTCATTCTAAAAGCTATTTAACCCATTTTCTCTATGCAATAACATCTTGTTGTTTTTGTTTGTACTAGAAGAAAAATCTCTGATTTTTATTGGGCAAAGTGGATCAAGCACATCGTGTTTATCTTCTCCCGTTACTCGATTTCATATCCGAATTTCTCTAGCTGCAAATTCAAATAGCTTCCCAGAAGCTCACGGGTTGTTGGATAAACACATAAATTAGAGCTCGAAACCAGAAGCGGAAACCGCGAACTTGTGAACACCGTCCAACGAGAGGGTTCTTATTTGTATAATAAATAAGCAAACATCGTATTCTCAGACCTATTGAATATCGTCATTCCAGTCTAAAACTCAAACCTCGTTGCGTAGTTATAACTAAAACTGCAACGTTCATCTAATTAAATCTTTTTTTCCTAGTATTTATGCTTGTAAGTCTTAAAATATTAATTTCCAAGGCAAAATATTCATTCTATGATACACAACTTTTGCATCTGTTGCTTATTTAAGAGATTTCGAGCGTAAAATGTATTATTACATAATATGAAATATTATATTTTAATGCTTCCGACTCCTCCTCACAGAATGTTGTTTATCTATTTAGAGGGACCAGGGAAGAGGAAACCATAAAAAGAAAATCATTTTGTGAGTTGCGTGGAACGCACACCCTACGAAAAATGTGTATGCTTCGGGAACAAACAACTATAAAAGACTCTCAGAACTAAAATATTTTCGTCGAAAAATTATTTCCTAAAGTATTATTTCTTTTTTGCCAAAGCAGACCTAGTTGAAATGTATTAATTTTAATTGTGGCTTGATAAATAAGTTCAGTCGCCCGTGGTTTTATTTCTTAATGTGACTCTATATTATTCAAAACAGTAAATGGCCTTAGTTTGTATCATTTTTGCGTGAAAACTGTAGATTGAGAACTCCAGATTTTCTATTCTTTCGTGTTTCTCCCAAGAAATCTACCTCGAATTACCTGTCTCCGAATATTTTCTTAGACCTCAGCTCTCGAAAGCTCCAGTATTTCTGTTATTTCTTAAACAGAGTGCGTGATTCAGTACAATAGCCATATTTGTCACATTGTTGCCTATAGAACATATTTTGGGGGTAAAATGATTCATTTATGCAACGCACAAATTTCCTTGTTGGACCAAATAGACGTATTTAAAAGCTTTTAGCTGAACGACAGCCAGGGCCGGCAAAGAAAACTTTAAGTATCGAATTAATATAGAATGGGTAAACGATGAAACAGGAAGATGATTCTCAAATGAGAAAAAAAAACATTTCTTCGGTACCTACATTTCACAGAATATTATTGGCACATGTTAATGAAGTTTTCTTTCATTCTCTGTGCTATTAAGTCCAAAAAAAGGTGTAGAAGTAAGTAATACGTTTTTAATGGACACATACTACCCTCTTTTTCCAAATGGCAGAAAGATATAAATATCATTACAAAAACAATTTTTCGTTGCCATACCTACATATTTTAAACAATTATTAGCGTATTTAAATTTTGTTGTGAAATATTGCATGGATATTTCAAGGCTGAAAGCGTGTATAAACACGCCAACACTAGTTATAACACTACTAACTAAAGTACTTCCGCATTGCCTGAGGGGTTACTACATTTATCTAATGAACCATTGTAGATTCACGACCATGAAGTAGAAGAGGGAAATGTAGTTCACGGAATTTGTGAATTAAGATTAAAGAAGTCGAAGTAAATTAAGAATTAATTTGTCAAACTATCTTTTAATGTCTCAACTCACTACGATCACATCCCGTGATCTACATTTCCCAATTTTATTTTGAATTGTCGCAGTTATCTAATAAAGAGCACCGATTGGCACCGCCCAACACTTCTGACGATGGTATTTCGTTGCGGACTGTATTAATATTGTACTAGTGAGAACCCGTCAAAATTTGACGGTGAGATCTGAGATAATTGTAAAATACTGTACCCAGACTAATGTTCACAATATATTGCATTGTTTGGATCTTGAGGGTATAACGAAGATATTCGGTGATGAGTTCCAAAAATTTTGAACACGTATGGCCCATGACCAGGTGGCAATGCAATATCGGCACAAAAGATATAGCACTATTATACTGAAGGATATTATTTCTAAAATTTTTGTTGTGTCATCATCTCCTATTACCAACTGTTTGATTTCTTCTGGCATATTACTCGAAGGTAAACTTATTTTCCCATTTAAGCAACACAGAGTAAATCGTTTGCAGAATTTCTCTCACATGGAAAGTACAAAGCAGAACAAAACTGACATTTCAAAGACAATGACCCAATAGAAAACCAAATGATCTCACTATCACGACACCTACGTTGACTTTCTCTTTCCCTGCGTCCAGTTAATGTACGTTTGCGTCTTTTGGGGCGGGTGGACAACGATTCCGAATTCGACATAACCTGAAAACAACTTCACTAAAGTACAACCGAGCAAAACCCACTGTGTTCTCTACAAAATACACCACAGAAGCAAATACATGCAAACTGTCAATACCACAATGCAATTATTACACTGAAACAAAACCTTGATGAATTGTAAACAAATCTCAACAATCAAAGCAAAACATCAAGCATCGTGGACTCATATATATCTATTTTGAAACTGACACCCTTTGAAATAAAACAGTTGACTATTGATAAGCGTACTATTAAAGAATGATTTAATTAATTAATTTACACCGTAAATGTTGGTGAATCAACACAAACAATATCTGATAACACATCTAGGGATCATATTCTTTCATTTAAAAGAAAAATACAACAATCGGTTCAGTAGAAGCTCTAAACGAAGCCATTGCAGAATACCTTATTTTTTTAAATATATAGATGCTGTTTGAATCCACGAACAAACTGCGGACTGTATTAAAACAATCTCCCTGCAGGGGGGATTACGATGACGTAGGTTGTCGTGGTGTCTGGTGGAATGTCGTAGACGACCACCTGGACTCTGAGTCTCGCGGCGCCACTCACGTCGTTAGCGTGAAGGTGCAGACCGTGAGAAGGCGATGCCAAACTCCTGGTAGTCGGGTTCGCCCGGCTGCCCACCAGTTGAGCCTATGGCGCGTCGACCTTTGGGCAGGATTGGGTGAAGGATGCTTTTCGGAGTACCCCGGTTCCCTCTTTAAAGTCCGGTGAGAAACCAGTAACCACCCGTCAGGTTGCTCCGGTATGGCGTTACCCACGTCGTGAGCTGGTGGAAAGCATTGGGAAGACGGGATGGGAGCTCCTAGCCGCCTGGGCATTAGTTCAGGTGCCCCCCGGATTCGTCGTGGCAATGGCCCGATACTCTGGGCAAAGAGGAGGGAACTTGTTCCCGGCGCATGTGAGTGGCGCGTTGTCAAGACTCCGGTACTAGCCTGGAAAGGTAGGAGCTCTGAGCTAGGAGGGCGGCCCCCACCCAGGCATTGCAAGGGGAGATTGCCGTGAAGATAAACTGGGTTCCGGCCATCAGCCTGTCGGCGTTAACGCTTCGGCGGGGGGTGTGGATTAGAGACCAAAGAGGAAAAGGTGCCCAACCCGGGGACTTGTCCCCCTGACACAAAGGGTTTCATGCATGTATTAAAACAAATTCTAATGAACAGTCGCATGCTAGTGGAAGGTTTTAACGACGAACCCCCAGTGTAATATTTACTTTCGCGCCTACTACGTATTTATGTAATAAAGAGAATATATTGCAATGTGGCGGAAAACGTCAAAGTTTAGTGAGAAGCACTTGTATTTTGAGGTCCTGATATATAACACGTGCCTAAATCTTGTAGTATATTACGTGTGGTAATGTAAAAAAATGTGGTAAGTTACTTCCAGTCAGGCGTTTGAAGTCGGAATTGAGATTTTGTGGGTCCTTTACATAGAATCATTACTTAACGGCAAAAGTCTGTTCGCACTTTCGACCGTCCGTCCGTCCGTCCGTTCGTGGTCAACAGTAGCGCCTAGAACATTCGGACGATTTTCTCCAAAACTGATTTCCCCGATCGATAGGCCAAACTCGAAACCGTGCGAATTTGGCATTGATATTGTACTTTTAGAGGGTGCTTTAAAAAGCCTTAAGAACATTTTCTCAAAAATGGCCTCTTTTTCTATTATTCTCTTTCTCGAATCAAGCAAAGGACACTAATAATTAGGATTATTAGTGTCCTTTAATTAAAAATTAGAATTTTCAACGAATATGAGACCTGTACCATTGTCTTAAACATCCTTCACACTATCCAACAACAAAATTTAATTAAAACGATGGAGCCATTTTTTGAAAATTTTGAAAATGTCCCTGTGGCTTCATGTAAAGTACCCCCCAAAATTAAAATATAAGTTCGAAACTCAAGTGACCGTGACATCAGCCAGATCAGTAAGGGAATACAAACTTTGGAGAAAATCTGGTGAACTATTTAGCCCCTACCGTTGTTCATAGACGGTCAGACAAGCAGGTAGACGGGCAGACGGACGGACGGACGGACGGGCAGACGGACGGACGGGCGGACGGACAGACGGACGGACGGGCGGACGGACAGACGGACTTACGGGCGGACGGACAGACGGACATTTTGCCGCCATTCGATTTTTCTTTATCAGGGTCCCACAAAACATGGATTTTGGCAACGCCACGTGTTAGAGCTAAAGCATTTAACAACTGGATTTATCCACATTTGGTTGCCAGGGTCATGCGTGTTTTTATGTAGAAAATTCGCCGTTTTTTCGCGCATAATTTTTTCTCTACTCCGTAGCAAGAAAGTAAAAATTATAATCAATCCATTAACAAAACGAAGATTCTAGCCGCAACAGGTCACATCCAGGTATCTCCCTCCAGCGGGATACCGCCCCAGCCAGGATAACTCTAAGCTCCCGACATGCGTGGTAGTGCAGTGCATGTAGTGTAAGTGTGTGGATGGAATGAGGAAGGAAAGGTGGGTGGCCCGTTTGTTCTGCTCCGGCATTTGCCGGGAATTAATCTGAGAAACCATTGAAAACTACCGATCAGAGCAGCGTGCCTCTAGAATTCTCCTTCAGACAGCAATTGAACTCGATGTAGCTATTTAACTAGTCTCAAAAATCTACCCTCGCCTAGTTTCGAACCCTAGGATCTCCAGGTCAGGGTCTCTACATAGTTAGCAGTTGATGCCCTGAGCCACCTCAACCGGTCGATTGTTGGTTGGTTGGTGATTCTGGGCGCATCAAAAGCTTATATCATTAGTACCGTAAGTATAGTGCATGTTTTTTCCTCCGGATATGTCTTTTTCGGGCGGTGGTCTTCTCCCGCTGGATGGCGAGATCCGGCGCCAACCTACCGTCGACTAGCGAGGTTTCCTCCTAACCAGGACTTGCCCACCAGCAGGGCACCGCCCCAACCGGGATAAGCTCTCAGCTCCCGACCGGTCTCCCGGCGTATGTGGTAGTGTAGTGCATGTTAGTGTGTTTATGTGTAAGGGGAGAGGATATGACAAGGAAGAGGAAGGAAAGATCGCGCGCGGTCCGTGTCCCGTTTGGTAGGGTACTACTCCGGCATTCGCCTAGTGTTGATCGAAGAAACCACGGAAAACTACCGATCAGAGCAGCCGGCCGCTAGAATTCTCCTCCAGACAGCGACTGAATGCGACCTAGCGGAAAAGCTAGTGCCGAAAATCCTGCCACCGTCTGGACTCGAAACTAGGACCTCCCGGTCAGAGGCGCTGCAGTGACATCAGTTGATGCACTGAGCTACCGCTCCCGGTTCAACCGGTCGAAAGTTCGAGTTTTCCATTCTCGTGTTATCGACATTTTCGCATGTATTTGCTTTCACTTTCCGTGATTGAAGAGCATCATGTCCTCTGGTTCACAGTATCTCCCTCCACCCCGAGCGCCACCAAGATACCTCATCACGAAGAGTAGAGATGCAAATCAGCAAGCGCTGTGTTCTCATACCCTTGTTGACTCGCCCCCCCCCCATGTACACACTCTCATGCACGCCTGTGCATAAGCTGATGCTGTCGACATGCGACATTTCAGCAGCTAAAGGACACGGAAGGGGGGGGGGAGAAGCGGTAGCTCGGCTGCTGATCATAGCAATATCTACACATGTGATCGGGCGTTTGTACACATGCGCACACATGTTTAGTTAATGAACTGAATAGTGACATGTCACGTCATATTATTCAGTGATTCCATATTCAGGGGAATGTGCTGCTTGTTGGGAGAATATGTTTTTTTTTATTAAATCTGTAAATTTACAGTCTGTTCAAAAGAAGAACAATAAATATGTTCTCAAAATTCCAATCTTGCATGGCGAGGTCACCCACTGGTGATCTTCCTTATCAAATTACACACTTGCAACAGGCACATGTAGACAATACTTTATTACAATATTAACAATATTGTCATTTTAAAATCTATTTGGCAAATCCAATGGTTTGAACTTTCTCAGTCTTTTTACTTCTAAACTATTGTCCAGTAAGTTTATGACTAGTACATTATTATGGTTCTAGTTCGCTAACATATTTATGGCTAAAATTTTTAATTTCTTGTTGTACTGTTGGCATGTTAAAATCATTATGTATCACATCGTTTCGGACGTACCAAGTAGCACTAGCATTGTCTCTCAGAACCTTGGATTGGAATCTCTTTTGGATTTGAATGTTTGACCTGCAAGTTGAGCCCCAGAGCTGTATTCAATATGTCCAGATTGGTTTCAAGAATAACTTGTATATTAATAGTGTATTGTCTGTAGCCAGCACAGATGGGAGAAAATGGTTATATAAAAAGAAACTTGAGGAAAAGCTGGTGCAAATGTTTAGTAAAAGAAACTGTGTTAGTATTCTGGAAAATAAAGCTGTCAAAATATTCGGCTATTTATTAACAATTTGAAAACAAAACACGCAATATAATTTTACATTTTGATGGATAAAAATGTGTAGTATAATTCATGGAAGCGTAAAAAATGATTTTTACTTTGCTTTTTCAACGGACGGTTCTTACCTACCCAAAATTGTAAATCTGCAAATACTAAAAACGTAATGGCAAGCATCAAAATAACTTAACTACCCTGAAAATATTATTTAGTTTATAAATCATTGTTTTAAAAGTAAAAATTGCTTCATACAGAACCCAAACTACTATTTGGCAGCCCTTGAAGTGTCTATTACATCCTAAAGGCCTAGTACTGTGAATGTATTACATCCTAAAGGCCTAGTACTGTGGTAAATATTCTAATTTGTCAATCATTTGTCGAAAAGCATAAAGATTTGTTACTTGCGTACAACTAATGTTCACAAAATATCCAATTTTCAATTGAATTTTACAAAGAGATCGAGATGTTGCCAGTGTCATAAACCACCCGTGATACAAAACAATTTGTATGGCGTAAAGGTATTAAATCCATGTCCACAGGTGAAAAGTATATCCACATCCAAAACTTTTGACAACAAAGTTTTCAGATTAGAATCTAAGTAACGCAATACAGTTCGGAACCCGAAAACTGGATTTTAAGTGTCTGGAACGCCTCATTTTCGAGTTGTGCACGACCGTAATGTTTTGCAGTGTCATACTATGTATAGCGGGTTGCACGTGTGCCTGTTGAATTTTCGAATTATAATCTTTAACTCTGTATATGTCTCGTCATAAATCTATTTGATCCGCTTCTGGAGAAAGGGGATAATTCCCTACTCAGCAGTTTAACATTTATGGTACTTGTGTGATGGGTGACTATATTTTTCTTTGTATCTTTTGTAATCTTTGTATTTAAAACACTAAGGGTTTTCGTTTAAAAAGAAATTCGATATTTTTATTAAAACAAATTAGTGCTTATTTGCTTTGAATGAATGGTTAGAATGAATAGTGGATTCCGGATGTGTTACTGTTTGTTGTTATTGATCTGTTTTATAGTATAAACTCTACATTTTAATATCTTATAATGAATAGAATAAAATGCGTGTCTGTCATCATTTTTCCTTGTGACGTTATGTTGTGCGATTTTCAATCGATATTTCCATAGCAGTCGACGTTTCACAAATGTATGAGTGTAAGGTTATAGTTAGTGAAGCGAATATAGCGATTTTGTTTTAATTTCAAGATTCATGGCTTTTAAATGCAAAGATTTGTGTTTATAAAGGAAATATCTAGCAATGTTTGACTCGTGTGTCCCTTTACAAAATAATTCAGTAATTATATTTATACGTGATGTTTTACGTTTTTAAATTAAGCTGTATATCAAGACACGCAGTACTAGCTTGGTTATTAGCTCATCAAGGGATTCCAGGCAACGAAAAAGTAGTTTCAGTAGCAAAAGGAGCCATAACTGAAGGACTAGACTGTACACAAGACCCAAATACTATAGAAGACCAAAAAGGATAGTAAATCAGTATATTTTGAATAATTGGAATAATATATGGGAAAATTCAAGACCATCACTTCATTCGGTCCGACATAACGTCTGAGAACAACAGCCTACTATCAACAATAGAAAACTCAATGTATTCTAACTGGGCTAAGAATTGGGCATTCCAATTTGACAGTCTCATCTTATGTCAGAAACAGATATAAACAAATGTTTAAAATGTGGATCTGACATTAATATATCTCATCTGTTAATACAGTGCAGTAATTATCAATGTAAGACAAGAAGTTTCTTCCTAACCTGAGAGAATGTTTGAAGGACATAGAAAAAATATCCGCAGTGATGAAATTCTTGAAAAATTGATTGATTGATTAATTTTTTCGTGTTTCCGGGCGCGTCAACTGCTTCGGTCATTAGTCCCGTAATTGTAGTGCATGTTTTTTCTCGGGAGATGGTAATCTTCCCCTTCTGGATGGCAAGATCCAGCACCGACCTACCGTCGGGTAGTGGGGGTTTCCCTCTCACCAGGACTCTCCCACCGGCGGGGCACTGCCCCAGCCGGAATATGTGTTAGTGTAGTGTATGTTAGTGTAAGTGTGTGTGTAAAAGGACAGGATAGGACAAGAAAGAGGAAGGAAAGATCGCGCGCGGTCCGTGGCCCGTTTGGTAGGGTACTGCTCCGGCATTCGCCTGGTGCTGATCGGAGAAACCACGGAAAACTACCGATCAGAGCAGCCGGCCGCGAGAATTCTCCTCCAGGCAGCGACTGAATTCGACCTAGCTGAAAAGCTAGTGTCGAAAATCCTGCCGCCGTTAGGACTCGAACCTAGGACCTCCCGGTCAGAGGCGCTGCAATGACCTCAGTTGATGCACTGAGCTACCACTCTCGGTTTCTTGAAAAACATTGAATTATAAAATCACATATAAGAACAATACTGTCATTTATAACATGATAAAGTTTATAAAATTGTAAAGTGCCTGTAATTTTGCAATTTTTACTACGATTTTGTTAACTGTGGCATGTAATCCTATTACGTAATTGTTGACTTGATTAAGATCGTCTTGATTAAGACCTTGTCTTCGATTCGACCTAAAATAATAATAAATTAAAAAAGATATACAGACGGATGCAATAGACGTTTTGCCGTAAAACAATTTTTCGGGCATCATGGGCACACAAACCATGGATTCTCCGCGTTGCGTGTGTGATTTACTACGCGCATGGTTACTACATCGCTTGCGGCGGCGATGGGGTAGCGGTTAGCTAACGGATTGCTATACCCAAGTTCGCGGGGGTTCAAACCCGATCGAAGCCGTGGATTTTAAGGGCGAAAAAATCCTTCGTACGCCTTCCTTCGGAGGGGAAGTAAAGCCGGCTGTCCCATGTTAGTAGATTTACTGCATGTAAAAGATCCTCAAGCCTAAATGATGCCTCTGAGCTAAATTCAAATCGCCTGTTTCGTCGCCCAAGTAATACCTTCTTTCTCCCATGGTTGGTGAAAGGAGTGTAACAAAATTTGCGTGGTCAGACGGAAGAGCAGGCCTCATGGCCTGAGTCTCGCCACGTAAAATAAGGCAAAATTCAATTCATATGGGATCAATAATTATCCATGTTTTTTGGTATCAGGAACCCACAAAACAAATTTTTCTGTCGAAAAATTGCCACTTATTGCTGCAGCTTTAGAATAAATGCTGTATACTCCATAAGTGGTATACGAGAAAGTAGAACTTATTTAATTAGTGAAAAAATGATTTCACTGTTTCATATTACGGTCGTTTGTAGGACCGTCTGTTTGAAACAGGGACTTTCAGATGATGTCAAGCTAATGCTTTCATGTCATTCGCAGACCACGCTGACAATTGACAACAAAAGCACGGATTAAATGGAGCCAGAACTTGGTAAAAGCGGAAAGAAAAGAATCTTTATCGATCCTCCGCAACAAAGGAATTTGTATTTAAAGGACAATAAAATATGTCTCCTTTGCAGAAAGGGGAAAAACACTAGTATTGACTGTACAAGTACTAGCGCTACATATGAGAACATACATATGTAAACGAGTGTTTCCTGTATTGTGAAAAAGACAACGCTAACAGTCAAATTAGGTAAGAAAATAAGAGAAAGGTTGCCATACGTCCTGAAAAAGTCAGATATGTCCTAAATATCGACATGTGTCCCGCTGTTTCGCCAAAGTTTTCTTTATTTTTGCCAGATGTCCAGGTTTATTTTACTCTTTTGTAATTCCACAGAGCCCAACAAAAAGCTGCGTTTTGGGACTTCTTGCGAACTACATCACAGAACTATGCGCTGCGTTGGAGAAGGCGAGCAGCTAATTCCTTTGTTAAGCAATTTTTTGACAGTGCAATCTGAAAGCTGAAAAATAGACAAAGAAAGATACTGTATGTTTTGAATCGAAATGCAACTGTCTCTCTCATAATGTGTTACTGCAAGAGAATCGGGAATGTAAAGGGAAAAAGGGCTCAGTCTGTAACGGTGTTTTGAAATCGACTAAAGTCATTTTTTAAATATTTTATTTAAATACTCTGAAATCGTTCACAAATTTTATCATGGAAAAATAAGGAAACGACCTGAATAAGCCAAGGAAATGTGTCCTAGAAAAAGAGAAGTCATCTTGTTATTCTCAAAAGTATGCAATGTAACGTATCATGACTCTCTATTTACTTGATATTTACTTGATTTACTTGATATACTATTTAGCTGTACAAAAATTAAAAATTGGTTCTTAAATGTATATTTCTGATGTCCTTAATTCTATTGTTGTACTTATGGCAACCCAACATAAGAGCCAGGAAAGAAATTTTTAATTTGTACAATTGGAATGTATCGATGAGTGTGACGTTTAACGTGTGGAGTTTAAACAGCATACAGTTCTGTAATAGCTTAGAGAAATAAACGAAATGAGAAATATCATTTTGTGCAATACAAATGTGTTCATTTGTTTACAACTGCATGGAAATGACATATTCAAATGAGTATGCGTCCAGTCGTTGAAAATACTCGCCCGATGAACTGCTGCTTTACACAGCTTCTTTAAAGCTCCATAGTTTTACATAGATTCTTTAGTTTCATAATTGAATATTACTGATTTACAATTGCTGCGACGGTAAGCTCGAAAGGGGACGCGGGAACACGAATGATTCATACGAAGAGGACGACGATTACTTAAATGAAGCTACCATTTAAATGAATTTCATTATAGTCGTCCATCAGATGAAAACTGCGATGAAGATGAAATATGTACGGAGGATTATTAATAACTCTAACGTGTAACTAAAACCAACATACACCTTGAATCTAAATTTAGTACTTTATTTATTTTAGTAAATGATATTGTTTCTAATTTTTTATAAGTTCCAAATCAATCATCCATTTCCATTCTTTATTAATGCTAAGAAAATATAAATATTTTTCATATCTTACCAATAAATGTATGAATATTTTGAATTTTTCAGAAAGGTGGCGATTTAACCCTTAATTGCATTACTTTTTTTACTTCTAATAATAATATTTTATTACATTTATTCATTTTAATTAAGGGAAAAATAATTTTAAAAAATTCAGAAGTAAATATTGCTCGAGAAAAGTTAAAACAAAATTTTGTTACTCCTGAGTTACATCATGCAGTAAAGATATACAATCCTGGTACTCTGTATATTGTTTCTGGATTACAAGTAGGATAGAAAAATATGAAACATTTTTTTCCTGCGTGGGTTCATTTTACTTGTTTTCTCTGTTGGTTTAGGTATCTCGGGTGTTCCGGTATCACTCAAGTTAGAGATATAAGGGAACGTTTTATTTCTCAACAATCTGATCATCAACTTTGAGAATGTCATCCATTCATCTTCGCAAATTACTGACACTACTACTAATACATCCTCATTGTCATATGATAAATTCAAAAGAATTATTATTTCCAGTTCCGATACATTCTCCTACAGTATAATGACTTCCTATTAGCATAGCACTGCAACTATTTACCAAAATGGACCACGAGGGTTCTAAAAACTGACAGGCACTCTTGCACGTACTATGGTACATGGATTAGTGAAACATTTCACATCTCTGAATCAGTGTGACGGGTACTGGAGACGCCGAAACGATAAGGTGTGGTCATAATCGGTGATGAAAAATTTTTTTTTTCATTGGACAAAAAATCAGCTTTAAATTCGTAATCGTAATCGAATTCGTAATGATTGATTGTTAGTGATTCTGGGCGCATCAATTTATTAGTCCACAAGTGTAGTGCATGATTATTCCGTGAGAGGTGGCGGTGGATGGATGGTGAGATCTGGCGCCGACCTTCCTGTTGGCTAGCGGGTTATTTCGCAACCAGGTATCTCTCTCCGACCCAGCCTTGGCAAACTATAACCTCTCTACCGGTCTCCCGGCATGTATGGTAGTGCAGAGTATGTTAGTGTAAGTGTATGTAAATAAGGGATGAGGATAAGACAAAGAAGAGGAAGGAAAGATCGCGCGCGGTTCGTAGACCTTTTGGTTGAGTACTGTTCCGGCATTCGCTTAGTGTTGATCAGAAAAAACACGGGAAACTACCGATCAGAGCAGCAGGCTGCTAGAATTCTCCTCCAGACAGCGACCGGATTCGACCTTGCTGACAAGCTAGTGTCGAAAATCCTGCCGCCGTCGAGACTCGAACCCAGGACCTCCCGGTCTGAGGCATTGCAGTGATTGTTGATGCCTTGAGCCACATCTCCCGGTGAATTCGTAATAGGGGCATCAAAAAATGGTATATTGAATCCAGTATGGCTGAGAGCATGAGACGGTGCATCGGTATGGCATTCAACTTCTCCACTTTTTCGCTATGTAATGAACGTTATAAATAAGTATTAGTTGTGTACTCATTGAAAAAATTGCTCAGCGCAAACTGCGATACCTACAGGTAGCAATACTTGCGTTTCAACTTTATTCATAACACAGACTGACTTCTCAAAAAATGTTATCTTGATTGATTGATTGATTGATTTTTTCGCGTTTCCGGGCGCGTCAACTGCTTCGGTCATTAGTCCCGTTAGTGTTGTGCATGTTTCTTTCTCGGGAGATGGTGGTGATCTTCCCCCGCTGGATGGCGAGATCCGGCGCCAACCTACCGTCGGCTAGTGGGGTTTCCCCCTACACAAAACACAAAACCTCCCTAGGGGTTAAAGCGCCGACACGGACTTACGAGTCACAAGCGGACGAGTAAGTGCTTTGCCGCAATGGGCTTACGAGTGACGAGCGGACGAGTGAATGCTTTGCCGCAATGGGCTTACGAGTCACTAGTGGACGAATAAGTGCTTTGCCGCAATGGGCTTACGAGTCACGAGCGGACGAGTAAGTGCTTTGCCGCAATGGGCTTACGAGTTACCAGCGGAGGAGTAAGTGCTTTACCGCAATGGGCTTACGAGTCACCAGCGGAGGAGTAATTGCTTTGCCGCAATGGGCTTACGAGTTACAAGCGGAGGTGTATGTCTTTGCCGCAATTAGTGTGCGAGACACGGCGGAGTTAGGGAGTGGAAGCTAGAGTCAAGGTATTCTACGATGTAAAGAAGACTGTGGTATTATCTAAGGGCAGGGAACACGGCAGATTACCGAAAGGTTAAAATGAACTTAAACCGCCCGATAATGATCATTATGATACGTGTAATACGAATGAATGAGTAAATTTATATACAAAAATTTTAAGTAAATATTCTAATGAAATAATTGATCTAAATATATTGAATTTAAGAATAATTTCCTTTAATGAATTTATTTATTTATTGGTGATTCCGGGCTCGTTAACTGCTAAGTTCATTAGTCCCGTAGGTGTATGGCATGTTCTGTCGCGGGAGGTGGCGATAATCTTCTCCCGCTGGATGACGAGATCCGGTGCCGGCCTACGTCGACCGGCGGTGATTTCACCAACCAGGTATCTCCCACCAGAGAGGCACCACCCCAGCCGGAACAAGTTCTTAGCTCCCGACTGGTCTCCCTGTATATGCGGTGTTATAGTGCAAGTTAGTGTAAGTGTGTGTGTGTGTGTGTGTGTGTGTGTGTGTGTGTGTGTGTGTGTGTAAGGGGAGAGGATAGGACGGAAGAAAAAAGAAAGATCGCGCGCGGTCCGTGGCCCGTTTGTTAAGGTACTGCTCCGGCATTTGCCTGGTGTTGATCGGAGAAAACACGGAAAACTACCGATCAGAGCAGCCGGCCTCTAGAATTCACCTCCACTCAACGACTGAATTCGACCTAGCTGATAAGTTAGTGTCGAAAATTTCCCACTGTCAGGACTCGAATACTGCTCCGGCACCCACCTAGTACGGATTGGAGAAACCACGAAAATCTTCCGATCAGAGCAGCGGGTCGCTAGAATTCTCCTCCAGATGGCGGTTTAATTTAGTGAAATACTCTCACCCTAAATTTTTTCTGAAACCAATGATGCCAATTGTGTTGTGTGACCAAAATGCGCCACATGTAATTTGAGGATTCATTTTCAGAAAGAAAATGGATGACTATTTGTTCCGTGTTAACGTGGGTTTACGAATGTGTTTCCATCGTAGGTAAATTCCATGGTAGAAGCAGATATCTTGTGGTGATCCATAATGTGAGTTAGGAAATAATCATCCTATTATTGATTATTTTCTAACTCTCATTATCCGTCGTAACTGGTAGCAAACGGCTTGTACCGTCTTCCTGAAACAGTTACAAAGCGCGCGACTGGCGGCTGTGTCGACTGCGGTGGATGAGTGGCGAGGGGGTGGGTTGGCAGGGGGCCCGGAGATATCTCGCAACTTCAGGCGGCCGTGCTTCCCGAACGATCAATAGGAATCTGGCAAACCGAGGCGAACAGCAAACCAGTAGGACACACAGTCGTTCTAGCTGTTCAAAAGTAAAAATGTGATGTTGTTTTAAAAAATTTTAATCTTTTGTTTTTAAGCTGTTTTTTTACACGGCAAAAATTCTCTTATCTGTTTGGACATAAACAGAGTGTCTGTTTTCAGAGGAGAAGCAGTGAAAACCTGAAAAATATAGAGTAATGAAAGCGCATGCAATAAGCACGTCTTCTCTGTCATCGTAACTGCACCATATAACATATTTTAGAATCAATCTTCTATCTTGCTATAACTTTTACTTTCTCGCTTCAGAGTAGAGAGAGAGCTGTGTAATGCTCCGCGAAAAAAAACGCGAATTTTCCGCAGAAAAACTCGTATTACAGGGCCCGGGAATCGAAATATTGGAGAAATCCAGTTGTTAAATTTAGAAGAAAAAATTCTCCAACACGTGATGTAGCCAGTATCCATGATTTGTGGGTCTTTGATATCGAAAATTCGAATGACAGCAAAACATTTGTCTGTCCGTCTGTCCGCTCGTCTATTCGTCCGTCTGTGAATAATGCTAGCGGCTGAAACGTTCAACCAATTTTCTCCAAAATTGATAATCCCCACTCAATCTGAATAATGTCGCGGAGCTTTAAATTTCAAACCGATATTTTAATTTTTGAGGGGGGTACTTTTCATGATGCTCCTGGGACATGATTCTAAATTTTCAAAAATTGGCCACATATTTTTTTACTACATTTTGTTATTGGATAGTGTGACGGACATTTAAGAGAATGATGTACGTCTCGTGTTTGTTGAAAACGTATTTTTCGAAAATTGCAAAAGTTCACTTTTTTTGGTGTCTTCCTACCACTAAAAACTTGATTGATGATTGATTGTTAGTGATTCCGGGTGCGTCAACTATTGAGGTCGTTATTCCCGTAACTATAGTGCATGTGCTTCATCGGGAGGTGGCGGTGATCATCCCCTGCAGGATGGCGAGATCCGGCGCTGACCTACCGTGGACTATCGAAGTTTTCCTCAACCAGAGATCTCCCACCAGCAGGGCATCACCCCAGCCGGAATAACCTCTAAACCCCCGACCGGTTTCCCGGCATGTATGCAAGTATGTATGCATGTATGTTAGTGTGTGTCTATAAGGGGTGAGGATAGGACAAGGAAGAAAGAAGAAAAGATCGCGCGCGGTCCGTGGTGGCCCGTTTGTTAGGGTACTGCTCTGGCATTCGCCTGGTGTGGATCGGAGAATCATGGAAAACTATCGATTAGCAGAGCAGACTTCTAGAAGTCTCCTCCAGAGAGTACACATAATTCGACCTAGCTGAAAAGCTAGTGTCGAAAATCCTGCCGCAGTCGGGACTCGAACCTAGGACCTCCCGCTCAGAGGCACTGCAGCGACATCTGTTCATGCACTGAGCCATCTCTCACGGTAATAAAATATTCAAGACAGAGATCTTTTTCATTTAATGAAATGTGTTCCATAAAGATAGATTTTGAAATATGGTCATGTATAATTTTTCGAAAATTTGAGTACTTTTCGCATAGTTTTGCGTGAAAGTGACGGTGAGGAAGTACGTGCTGTTTTAGCACCACTAGTTCTTTTAAATCCGGTCTCTCATCATCTGTTGCGCGCTATCGTACCTTGTGAGCCTTGGATTAACATTTTCCCTGTGCATAGGCGGGCGCTGCGCAGTAGAGCCGCAGCGGGTGCGGGGCGGAATTTATTGCTTATTTACCCTTGAAAATAGATTTTTTATATGGGAGTTTTTTTGGTTTTTTTTCTTTTCAAAATTCAAAATTTATTGCTTGTTTATCCTTGAAAATAGATTTTATTACATGGGAGTTTTTTTCTCCCTTTCAGTTTTTAACTGTTTTTTTTTGACGTAAAATAAAAATAAAAAAATAAAATAAATGAAACAGTTCACACCGGAGCGTCAATTATGAGTCAGCGTTTGGTGACGGTTGGCAAGGTCGCTCGACCCAGAGGAAAGCGAAGACTTCGGAACACGGGTGGACTTCCACGAAACTCGAGCTGCAGCGGAAGAAACGCGTCTGACAGCGTTACAAATTTCGCCACCGATTAAACGCTGCCAATCCGTTGACGCGACGCTCGCCTGACGCCCAGGTCTGAACGAACTCATAAGGTAACCCGTGATGCGAATCTTCCGCTGCGGTTTGTGGGAACCTTGAAGGTCCATCATTCTTTCGGCATTCTTCAGTGTGGTCTCGAATGTCCGAAGTGACACCCATTTGCTTTTTTATGTTTTCATTTCTTATCTTTTCCATTAACGATACACTACAGTTGTGTTTACAAAACTCCATTTCCTTTGCCTTTAATTTTGCCTATTTTTTTTAGATCCCTCATAACAAAGCACCGTGTGTGTGTATATATATATATATATATATATATATATATATATATATATATATATATATATATATATATATATATATATAATTGCTCTGTAAATTATAATTTGTACTGTGTAAAACTTTGTATTCCGTATTATTGAATGCAACGGTCGGGTAGCAAAATTTTCTTGTCGAATGTGGTGTTTGATTTGCTTTTCACTGCCCCCTTATCTGCTAAAAGTAAAAGTATTGCTAAATACTTGTACGTCTCACATCACTCAATAACCAACGCATCTTCCATTTCTAAATATCTTCCTGTTTTTCTTATCACCATATTCTCTTGTCTTTTTTAAGTTAATTCGCAAAACCTATTTTTCATAATTCTCTTTCAATTTCCTTTACGAATAGGGATCATCCTCTTCCTCCTTCGAAATTATCTTGTGCAAACTTTAATTAACATTACATATTCTCGTTATACTTGGTCATTAACAAATTCTCAAATAACAAGATTACAAAGACGTCGAAGGAAAATGGAAAGAAAATTCTTGGGTATCAACCTCAAAGACAGAATTCGAAATGACGCACGGAAGAGGACTGCGATACTGAATGCAGCCACTCAAGTAGCAAGATGAAAATGGAATTAGTCCGGGCACATCATGAGGCAATTCCCCAAAGACAAGTTTCGCCCCCCATAAGTATATATATATATATATATATATATATATATATATATATATATATATATATATAATAGATAGCCTAATATTAAACCAAGAAAAATTTTAAGTAAACTCCTAACGAAGTCCATCCAAAATCAAACATCTAACAAACGGAGCAGCGATGTAAAGCTCACAAAGTCAAGGATGCCCATTCCTAATCATAATAATATTCATGTATTCAAGCCCTTGAAAGGCCTCACGGCCGAAGAAGTAAATAAGTGAAGAAAAAAAATTATGAGGCAACCACCACAACGCTGGGCACACGCAACAAGAGTGTGATACCCAAGATCAGGCTGGCGAAATCCTGGTAGACAGCGTAGAAGATGGAGTGATCTGTTGGAAACACGCGGTCGGGGAAAGCGAAAGACAGAGAAAAGTGGAAGGCATCTACCGAAGAGTTTATGACAGAAAGAAAAATAATGTAATTTCTGGGTTTCAAATACTTTTTAGTTTGATTTTGTAATATATTTAGTGTGAAAATCGGTTCGGAGTAAAGGTCAAGCGAGAGACTGAGATAAGTGGAAGACTGGTGGAAGAGTTTGAGGCAATTAGAAAAATCTTTATTTGTGTAAAATTGTGAAATTAAGTGTAATTTCATATTAAGTAAATTCATATTGTGTAATTTCCTTTTGTGAAGTTTCATTTTGTGTAATTTATTTTGAATAATTTTATGTAATTTCATGTTCTCATTTTGTGTGTAAACGTGTAAGCCATCTTTTCACCGTGCTGAAGCAGGAGGCCTTCGCCCTTAAAGGGATTTTGCAGGGTCAATAATAATAATAATAATAATAATAATAATAATAATAATAATAATAATAATAATAATATATTCTCGTTTATTTTAATGTTCATACATTTACATTTTTTATTCCCGTTTTTAGTGTTTCTCAGAGATTTTAAACCGAGTTGGTGCAAAATATGACCCTTATGTATCTATTGTGATTTATTGCTATTTCTACTGGGATAAATTGCAATAAATCACAATAAATGACGGGGAAATTATTTCGCACGCTCATAAACATGTACTGGTAGTGATACTGAACCATGGTGACAGGAAATAAATAGTCCTGTTGTGACGCGGATGTGACGAGTGGTGAGTCAGAGACACGTGGGATGTTTCTTTCAACGTAGCATTGACATCAGTCGAAACATTTTCTTTTAACATAACATAACATAAACATAACATCCATGTGAAAACCATAACCCTGTGGTAGCAGTTTCTCAGAAAGAATGTCCTCATAATTTTTTTTATTCCGGATATAATTATCAAATTCAAATAAATTGTATGTTTCAAGAAAAATGTGTATTTATTGCATAATAGCTATGTGGGAATTTATTATGACTAGCATATCCGTGCGAGAACTCTCGCATGGTAAACACCACCATCTTTCATATTTTTCCATTTCCATATGAAACCTGTAATATATCTTTTTCTTCAAGATATATTACCTCTTATCCTCCGTCACTTGTTCTATATGTCCCCTTGTAATTGACAACAATAAAAACCACCCTTAACAATACAAACTATTCTTATTTCACTTCATTACTGAGCAGAAAAGTACACCCGTATAATTCAATCGCGTAGAATATAAAGTAATTAGTTTAATTTCACAAACTATTGCAGATTCTACAAGCTCTAACTGCAGCACCTCTAACCGGGAGGTCCTAGGTTCGAGTCCTGACGGCGGCAGGATTTTCGACACTAGCTTTTCAGCTAGGTCAAATTCAGTCGCTGTCTGAAGGAGAATTCTAGCGGCCGGCTGCTCTGATCGGTAGTTTTCCGTGGTTTCTCCGATCAACACCAGGCGAATGCCGGAGCAGTACCTTAACAAACGGGCCACGGACCGCGCGCGATCTTTCCTTCCTCTTAAGGAGGAAGTCTTCCTTGTCCTATCTTCTCCTCTTACACACACACTTACACTAACATGCACCACACTATCACATATTCCGGGAGAACAGTCGGGAGCTTAGAGCTTGTCCCAACTGGGGCGGTGCCTCGCTGATGGGAGAGTCCTGGTTAGGGGGAAACCCCACTAGCCGACGGTAGGTCGGCGCCAGATCTCGCCATCCAGCGGGGGAGGATCACCGCCATCACCCGAGAAAAAAAATGCACTACACTAACGGGACTGATGCCCGAAGCAGTTGACGCGCCCGGAAACACGAAAAAATCAATTAATCAAAATTTTACTTTTTAAACCCTAGAACGCTTCGTTTAGGAGTTCTTTAACGATATAAGTGCAAAAATGCTGCACGTGTTGCAGTCTAAGTTTTAAAATCAAAGTGCAATTCGTCTAACTTCTCTTTCTTCAGAGACCTAATTTTTAAATATTGGTACACGTGAGAGCCGCAAAATGTATACTACCGCCGTATGTATACTACTGGAATAATATACGAGTCGATAGAAACCGCAGGATTTCACAACGTCTGTTTGGTTGTCCGGGAGACATTTTTTTTTAATTTGTTGCGCCCTTAATCTCACTTATCGATGCAACGCGTCTCTTCGCCCCCTGGTCGAGCGTTGAGCGCGGAGTAATCCTCCATTATCTATCCCTTTATTCCAGAGGACGCTGTATTTTTATGTCTCGCCTTGTCTCGTGTAGTCAGTTGTCAAAGAGGACAGCCAGGTAGCATCTCCGCGTTCGCGCCTCTTACTTCACGCGGCCCTGCGCGCCCAGCGGCCAGAATTGGGTAGGAATTAGGAAAGGGGTTTAGGACATTTCACAAGGGTTGGACTAGCCCTTGTGAAGCGGCCAAACTCGTTTTGTTGGAACAAATTTCACATGAGATTCGACGGGAATCGAACCCGGACCTCAGTGGTGGCTAGCGACTTTGCTATGTGCCACGAGCGAGCCCAATTATTACTGTGTGGCGAAGGTACAGATGTCAGCGTTTCGGATTTTTGTTGGATTCTTTTTCTTCGTATACTAGTGTTACTTATTGTAGCATTGACATAACCGCGATAAAAAAATATTGTGCAAAATTTAGCCACATTTTAGTAAAGAAACTTGTTTTATATACATTGTCGCAGGTTTCTCGTAATTTAGCACTGATTTGAGGGAGGAAAATTACGTGATATTTGCCGAGACCCCTCTCTCTCCCCCACATAATTTTAGGTGAGATTCGCTTGCCCACTCCCCTCGTAAAGACCTCACGGAATTTATGGATGGCCCCTTATAATTTTGTCCGTTCGAATTCCAGTTTGGGCGCAACAGCTCGGTACGCTAACCGTTATACTGCCGAATACGGTGAGTGAAAAATGACTTACGCAGTTTCGCTCCAAACTTCTTTTTTTTATGATTGTTCAGAGGAAAGGGGCACCAAACGGATAGAGACTACCAGAACCGCACTGCACAGCGGAGATGAATTGCAAGATCAAAGTCTCGAGATCAGGTAAACATGGTATAGTTTTCGTGCAGATTGTGTAGAAAAAGTGCAGCCCAGACTGCATGATTTCTGCATGAATACTTTTGAGTGTGTTCGTAATTTTTCACGCAGAAAGCTTAACAGTTTGACCCAAGCCCCTCTAGTGCCAGAATTGTTCTCTAACGGATTTGTTTACCCGACGCGACGGAAATGGGCAATTTCGATTTTGTGGTTAAGTATGTCAAGGTGCGATTGAGTGAAGTGATATTGTGATAAACTACCTCATGAAAATTGCTATGTGGAACGAGGTTTGACTCTTCTTTAATATTCTTGAAGTAATATTTCGGTTCTACTATTAAGAAACCGAAAAGTTGAGAAAATGTCAAAAAACTGTACGTTGGTTGACGAGAATGTCCGGAGAATGGAGCAAGACCTTAAAGCTAGTACACACCTAGGAAATTAGAAAAATTTGCTACGAGAAAGAAAAAGAAACGCTCGCACAGCCACTGAAAATACTCGGACGACGCTAATCAGTTTGTTTCTCTATAGACCCCCTAGCGGTGTATTGTTGAGAATCATACAGAAAATGCACATACCCTGTAAGAACGACTTTGACTTTCATATTTCTAGTTTGGGACGTTAATGTTTCTGTACAGAAACAGCATGAAAATCTGCACAAAAATTGTAGCGTGTACAATCGAAAACGAGTTTTCGCCGTCCAACCAGCAAACACGATTCGTCCAACTGTGGCAGCACTGGTGGAGGCAAAACGTCTCTGCTTCATTTGCCACCTGTCTCCGCGGCCACACAGGCCTGCCAATCCTCCCCGCCAAGCGTGATTAGTTCGCGATGCGGTAACGCTGGCAGGGGGACGGGAGATAAGGGGCGCTCTCTGATGTCCGACTAAGTCGCCTTAATGCGAGGATATGAGGCCATCAGTCGACGACGAGGACAGCGCGCTGCGCAGTGAACAGCACGCTGGATTACCACCTTTGAGAAAGGCGAGATCACGTGGCTTGCCGATTGGGACTGTAGAACCAATCGGCAGATAGCGATAACATTCATTTGTTCGGACACAATTTTGTGTTTGCGTAAACTTTATTGTTTTAAACATATTGATGTTATAAATGCTTTAGAAAATAAATCGTTTGTCCCCAAATGTGTCTAAATACGTAACTACTAAACTAGTATTTTACACATTTTCTAAACAATTAGAGTTATACAAATACGTATGTAACTTGTTGCAGATATTCTATATTATAAGTATTCTAAAAGACTAAATATTTATCAAGAAATGTACTTCTATTTCTGGGTCGATCACTCATTTTAATCAGCATCATCTGTACTATGACCCATGAGTCCATAAAGAGAATGCTGAGATGGCTCCTTCATTTGCATTTGGGTATTACTGTAGCTTACAATTTTTACACGTTTTCTTGATCTTCGCGGCTTGTTAGTGACGAATTTAGTTATTCAACAATACCAAACTAGTGGTGCTAAAGAATGGCACAGACTTTCTCGTATATATAAATAAATAACGTACTTAGTAACGTAACTAGTTAACGTAACTAGTTTACATCGGGTTCTAATCATGTTTTACCTGCCATGCCAGACGTGCACGCCCTGTTGCAAATATGTCTGTTACTTTGGTTTCTTTTTGATGTTTTGTTGTAAATTGGTGAGAGTCTATGTTTTTACTACATGGAGTGCTATATGTTTTTCATTGTAATGTTCTTATTTCTTTGTAGTATTTTCTTATAAATTGTACAGTAATAATTTCCTGGAGCGGTGGAATATAGGTCGCTGCTTTAGAGAAGTTTAGCGTAATTAAAACCGCTTTAACATATCACTTGTTTGAAACGACGTCGGACGTGTGAAATCCCTTTCTCGGGAACGGCCTTGGTCATTATTTTACAAACAACTTTTATTTACAAATGAAAAGGAAATGAACTCATCTGTTCCGATGCATGGTTGAATTCAATTGAATAAAAATAAGATAATTCGGTTACATCGAAATTAATTTAAAGAAATCGTTATTTTTTGTCTCCCATCTATAGATGTCCCGTCAGTACTTACACACGCGTGGAAGAGGCAACCACTTAGTGTCTCTGCAAAGAGGCAATGCTGTCTCTAAACTAAATTCAACCGCTGGGACGCTGAAGCTAGGGTCACCAACCGTCTTCCATTTGGGAGAACGTCCTCCATTGATGTCATTTGTCCTCTCGTCCTTTGTTTTTAAATCTCTTCCTCAGTAAATTATTTACATTTGTGGTCATTTATTTTATCACATAACTTAACGTCTGCTTCGTTGTATCGTTTATAGTTTAATTGAGAATATAAAACATGAATATCCTTTTTATGAACGCTGACTCACATGCCACACGCATGGATAGATGGTGTGTATGTGCGACTTAGATAAAAAAGAGACGCTCAGACCATCTTCATCTGCATTTTATGCACGAAAGTTTTCGTTTGAATCGCAAATGGAGAGAAGAAAGAAATAGAGCTGATGTTAGTCTGGATTAAATATTTATGAAGAGAAATGTGTAGATGCCCTTTGGGGGGGGGGGGGCTTAGCGTCTGTTCCAGTGTGTCCTCCCACTTACATGAACGTTGTAGGCAACGCCTAGCTGAAGCAGTAAGGCACTGTCTATCAGTGTAAAATTTTATTGTAGCTTTCTATATTTTGTAGATGTAAATATACCTTCAAATTTTGGTACATCAAAGATGGCGTTTTTTTTTGTTTTTGTTTTTTTTGTCAGTTATGACTGTGTATTATTTTTGTGTCATTTTGAACTGGTTTATACATGTTTCTACTCTATTAACGTTCATATCTGTATGTGGTCCTTTTTAACGCAGAGGAACTTTTTAATAGGGCAGGTAAAATTTCTGTAAGATGTTGCGTACCTTAACTTGCTGAATCGAAAATTCAATTTCAAATTTTATTTAATAATTTATCATTCATTAACTTGCCTTTTCTGACATTTATCAGGAAGGAATAAAAGTTACATTTAAACTTCATATTAACAGCAATTACACACCATTAATATTTATGTTTATTCAATTTACTACATCAGATTGCGTGGTTCTTTGGAGCTTAGTTCACTGTTATCGAGCAATTGGATTGCTTCAATACAACAATGGTGCAGTGTTTTTTCTTCATGGCTTCTTGACAAACTGATTTCTTTCGCAACCACTTATTTTGTAGCTCTCACTTTCTCTCGCATTCTGTCTCTTTTTCTCTTTCTCGCTGTCTCTCGCTTTCTGTCTTTTTCTCTCGTTTTTGTCTTTCTCTCGTTTTTCTCCTTTTCTTTTTCTTTCTCTCTTTCCTTTTCTTTCTCTTGCTTTCTTTTTCTCTTCCCCCCTCTCTCTCTCGCAGTGCCTCATGAATCATACATGTTTTCTTCGCTCTGGTTACCTCTAAATATCGGAAATGCCAGAATTAGCAACATTGAGATACAGAATATTTTGCGCTAACTGTTGTTTGATTAAATTTCTTGAGGAAAACAAAAAACATTTCATGATTTGCAAGCAGAAAGGTTGAATGCTGTTGAAAGAGAGATGTTTTCTTCTCAAATGTTATTACAGTGATGTGCTTTGTTAAAATGGGGTAAATATTATTACATTAACCAGCTCATGCATTCGTTAAATCAGGAAACGCACAATTTTTGCAGACAAAATTTTTGTATAATTCAGCAACAAAAGTGGCGGACTAAAGACTAAATATTGGTTCATTTATGAAACCGCTTAGTCCAATTGCAGGGTTTAGCTCTACACAGTCCAATGCCACATTGAATTCATTCTGTGAGGATAATTGTTTCGATCCTCCATTCCTCGCCAGAGTGACCAAGACCATTTGTTATAATAGCACCACAATACTCCCGCAATATGAAATAATCGATAATGAAATAGCGAGCACATTAATAGTTTTTTATTTTTGTCAAAATTGTAGAATATGGCTGTTTATAACCGAGTTCTTCATGTAAATGTCATATTTGTAGTGGTTTAGTCAGTACATAATGAAAACTTCAGTTCGTAATGTGGGGCACATACTATACCGCTTGATCACTTACGTTATAAAATGATCCGTTTCTACTTTATGTTCCGAAGGTTGTTTACTCTTAAGATAGTTTTTGGATACCGTAGCGTAAAACGTAGATTTCTTTTTTAAAGAAAGCTCGTGACCAGTAGCGTCTGAAGTGTAAATCAGGTTTTTACACAAGAGTGTGCATTAAATTTCCACAATGCCACATCCTTATAATTTACATTTGTTCTAATACAGCTACCCACCAACCATTGATCTGTATACATAATTGTATTCTTCTACTCCCATTGTATAATGCTGACATGTCTGGACATTTGATGCTGACATTTGATTTTGCAACCGGTTGCAAAATGATACTCATTACGATACAGATTTCATTATGATACAGGTTCTTGACCATTCACAGAGAAGCTTATAAACCAAGTATTGACACTTCATTGATCATTGAGAATCGTTCTAGTAAATATTTCGTTCAATTATGTACATTAAACTTGCATTTTATATTATGTTTCACTTGTCTGTTTCAAATTATTTTATTAGTAGTAATTTTTGCCGACCTGGATGGCCGAGGTGGCTAAGAGCGAGTACCGACTCAGCGCTTCGGTCCGAAGGGTCGCGGGTTCGAGTCCCGCTTTGGGCATGGCTGTTTGTCCCTTGACTTTGTGTGTGTGTTGTCGCGGAGGGCCTCGCGTTCTGCTGACCCCAGATCAGAGGAGCCCGCAAGTGTTTGTCTAGTGTATGCTCGAATATGCGTCCCTTCGGGACGTAAAGGGCAACCGGCTGTCGGCTGGATACAAGCCCTAGGGGAAAAAAAGTAATTTTTTGGTGTAATATTATTTAAAATAAATTGGATCGTAATTTCACTTTGATCCTATTTGACTAGCGCAGTACTCCCTCGCAGGTGGACTGATATCCATAGCCACCTGCAGCAGTATGCGAGAGTAGCTGTCCGCTAGGTGGTCTTGGCTGAATCCTGCAAGTCAACTGCCACGAAACGATTCAAATTAAAAGTTTGACTTTTAAAAGTCGTAGAAAACCAACCGTATGAAACTCGATGTAATGGGTATTAATACACTTGTGTGAAGTTTACGATTCCCGCTCGTTCCTCGCTCGAATCATATCACTCTCGTGTATTAATATCCATCATTACATCATCGTTTCATCATGTAATATTGTATGCATTTTAGGGTGGGATTAATCTTACGTTCACCAGCTTGTAGTGTTCCCAGGCCTGGGCCCTTATTTTATTAATTATCCACCCCTGGGTGTAAGGGACACATGTGGCGAACAGGACGTATTCCAAAACTGTACCTAGTTTCCTAGGCCATGTTTTTATTTATTATCCTTGTCTGGATGTAAGGAAAACTTGTGGCGTGTAGGACGTATTCTAAACCCGTATCTAGCTTCCTAGGTCATGCTTTTATTTCTTATCCTCGCCTGGGTGTAAGGGACACATGTGGCGAGCTGGACGTATTCCAAACCCGTATCTAGCTTCCTAGGTCATGCTTTTATTTCTTATCCTCGCCTGGGTGTAAGGGACACATGTGGCGAGCAGGACGCTTTCCAACACCGAACCTAGCTTCCTAGGTCATGCTTTTATTTATTATCCTCGCCTGGGTGTAAGGGACACATGTGGCGAGCAGGACGTTTTCCAACACCGAACCTAGCTTTCTAGGTCATGCTTTTATTTATTATCCTCGCCTGGATGTAAGGGACACATGTGGGGGCAGGACGCTTTCCAACACCGAACCTAGCTTCCTAGGTCATGCTTTTATTTATTATCCTCGCCTGGGTGTAAGGGACACATGTGGCGAGCAGGACGTTTTCCAACACCGAACCTAGCTTCCTAGGTCATGCTTTTATTTATTATCCTCGCCTGGGTGTAAGGGACACATGTGGCGAGCAGGATGTTTTCCAACCCCGAACCTAGCTTGACCTGCCTGAGCTGTTCTTTCCTCACACACCTAAAGAATTTGGGACGATTGTTTCATAAAGCTAGGAATATTTAATAATAATATTATTAAATAATAGCTATTAACATTCCTGCAAATGTTATGAGTGTTATTATTGGCCAAAAGGTAAAAATCGAGGCTGAGCGTACGGAGCAGAGATTTTTTATTTGGACGAGGTAGTAACACTGTCACATATAGTGGTATCTTCAACATTTTATCGTTCACCATAAAATCTCACGAAGTATGCGAAAATGTACGACCTTACTTAGATAATAATCATATGAATTCTATTGCTGTGGCTCGTTAGTACGATATTGTGGTTTTGCTTCCGATATATCTATACAAACAATATTCATAAACCGTGGTTCGAGAAAGACGGATGCAAATAATTCTCCTGGACCTAAAAATATAATTGTTAAAGAAACGACGTTCGGTTAGGAAATTGGCGCATGGACTTTGTGGCGACACCTTCACATCGTCAGTAAATACGATTAAGGGAGTGGTTTTATTTAGTGGAATGTGAGGAAAATTTACTTCCCCTCTGTAGGAAGACGTGTGAAGGATTCTTCGCCCTTAAAAAAAAGGGTTCAAACCCACCGCTTCGATCGGGTTTGAAGCCGCAAAGTTGGGTACAGTAGCCCGGTACTGGTACTAACCGTTATACCACCGAATCCGCGTTTAATCCGAAGGATCACACCACGCCGGCCACTGTGCAATGTGAGCGTACCTTGACCGCGGACATTAATCTTGCTTCGCTTGAGGGGCGTGGCGGGGCGGGGCGGGGGCAGGGCATGGGTGAAACATTAGTGTTTCACCGCCTAATCACCCAAGGGAACGGAGGCGATGTCGCAGCGGCCACCGTGACAGGTTGCAAATGAGGTTTTAACGCACCTCGCCCACACCGCACGCCGTTTCTTCTCTCGTCATGCCGCTCCTCTCTCTCCCTCTCCCTCTCGCTCTCTCTCCCTCTCGCTCTCGCTCTCTCTCACTCTCGCTCGCTCTCTCTTGCTCACTCTCGCTTGCTCTCTCGCTCACTCTCACTCTCGCTCTCTCGGTCGCTCGCTCCCCCTCTCGCTCTCTCTC
>BLKR01007802.1:0-30909 GCA_011170035.1 Teleogryllus occipitalis
ATATATATATATATATATATATATATATATATATATATATATATATATATATTGGAGGCTGGAGCTCCATGAACACACCACTCCATGGGTGCACCACTGCCCATTCGGCGTATTGTCGTTTAGAGAGGCGTCAACACGAAATACCTGTTAACGCTAGTATCACCAGGCTTTCCCCCTCATATTCGTCCACGTGCGGCCGTCCTGCTGCAATGATAATTGTGCAACGATACTGGTAAAAGTTGGGACGTATCGCGATGTGTACCTTCCTACTCACGTACCATAGTACTAGACAAAAACTGATGTATTGTTTCGCGGTACTTTGTCGTGCTATTGATGCCATTCTTCATTGTTTTATGTATCCCGTGTGTCAGATTCTGCAGAAAAAAAAGAAACGCGTTTATAGTACATTATGAAACGATGATGTAATGATGGGTATTATTACACGAGTGTGATATTACGATACGAGCGAGTGTATTAATACCCATCACATCGAGTTTCATTCTGTACTTTTTCTACGACTTTTGTAAGTTAAACTTTTACATTGAATGGTTTCGTGTCAGTTGACATGTAGGATTCAGCCAAGGCCATCTAACCCTATCCCATATATTCTCTGTCCTACCCTCGCATGCTGCCGCAGGTGGCTGTGATTACCAGTCCGCCTGCGAGAGAGTACTGCGGTAGTCAAATAGAATCAAAGTGAAATTACGATCCAATTTATTTTAAATACCACGAAAAAATACTAATAATGAAAGAAATTAAAACTGACAAGCATAATATAATATCAAACGCAATTTTAATGTACGCAATCGAACGAAACATTTAGAATAGAATAGAATAGAATATTTATTTTGCTACTTAGGAATACATAGAATATTTCCGGTGGTAGCGTTTTCTAAGAAATTTCTAAAAATACACAAAAAAAAACATCAAACAACATTAAAATATTAACATGTTACCAAATACAATTTTACAAAATTAATCTATTAACCATATTTACTTAGTCTAATTTTAAAATTTTTGACATTCTGAGGGAAAGTCTCCAGCACTGCAGCAGGTAATTTGTTCCAATTTTGTATCGTTCTGTTTACAAATGAGAATTTACCTACATCTGTTCTCTGTTTTCTTTGCCAAATTTTGAAACCATGATCCTTCCGCGCGACGTAAGTTGGTTTAGATAGTCTTTCCCGTACTTCACCCCACGGACGATCCTCTCTTATTGATTTGAATAATGCACAAAGACGCGATTTCTCTCTGCGTTTTTCCAAAGGTTCCCACGATATAAATTCAGAATTTGAACGTCCTCTCCTAACAAATTTTGCAGCATATTTTTGTACTTTCTCGAGAGATTTTATTTGCCCTAAACGATAAGAGTCCCAACATATGGAGCCAAATTCTAATATCGGACGTACCAGAGACGTGTACCCTAATTCCCTTGATTTTCCACTTCCTTTTCTAAGTACTCTAATTACAAAGTGTAATGCCTTCTACGCCTTTTTCACTACATAATTTACGTGTTCTGTCCAACTCAGATCCTCGTTTAGTACAATTCCCAAATATTTACAGCATTTAGCCCTCGGAATATCCTGATTTCCTAATTTATATATATTGTCTGTCTTTCTAGAACGCGCGAATCTAATAAACTTGCACTTGCTGGGATTTAATTTCATTTCATTTGTGATAGCCCATGATTCTAGCTTATCTAAATCAACCTGCAATATTTCTGTATCACTTGTGTTCTTAATTTCCCGATAAATTATACAATCATCTGCAAAAAGACGTATTTTTGATTGAATTCCCTGCCAAATATCATTAATATATGCTATAAATAACAACGGACCTAGGACACTTCCCTGTGGCACTCCGGACGTTACTTCCGCCCTCGAAGAGAAATTTGACCCGATTCGCACCCGTTGAGTACGCGAGATGAGAAATTCTCGAATCCAGAGAGCAATTCTTCTGTCAACGTTAAGCTTACTAATTTTTTGTATTAATTTATCATGGGGAACGAGGTCGAACGCTTTTGTGAAATCGATAATAATTGCATGAACAATGGAACCTTCATCAAGAGAATCAGCAATGTCCTGACTGACAGTGTCTACCTGACTCTCGCATGAATATCCTTTTCTAAAACCGTGTTGCCCTTCGTAAATGATGTTATTCTTATCCCAAATTTCGCGTAAGTATTCTGCCACTAAATGTTCCATTTGCTTACACACTAAAGACGTTAGACTTACTGGGCGATAATTTTCAACATTTTGACGCGTGCCTCCTTTGAAAATTGGGACCACTATGGCATCTTTCCAATCCCGAGGAATACATGAATTGTTCAGTGATATCTCGAAAAGCCGTAATAGGTACGATAACATAGCTTCTCCCCCTAATTTGAGAATTTCCCCCGAAATTCCGTCCGGTCCCGTTGATTTATTATTACCTATTTTGGCAATTCTTTTCCTAGGACGATTCTCAATGATTAATTATGTGTCAATACTTGGTTTGTAAACTTCTCTGTGACTGGTCAAGAACCTGTATCATAATGAAATACGTATCGTAATGAGTATCATTATACAACTGGTTGCAGCCAACAAATGACAGAATTATACAATGGGTGTAGAAAAAATTTATTTGCACATTGGACAGAAACTCATTTCCGCTTCGTGATAAGTTTTTCCTACTTGTTTAGAAATAGCTCACAATTGGTACATTTTGAACGAGTTATAATGTAATTCCTCAAAATAACCATTCTTGTAGTATATTGTTGTTTCGTTTTTTCATAAATACCCCCATTTCGACTCCCAGAAATAATATTGTCCTGTTAAATATCTAAGATTGATGTCTTACCATTGTTTTTATTACTCTTATATTATTATTATTATTATTATTATTATTATTATTATTATTATTATTATTATTATAGTTTTAATCAAATATTATTTAAAACTATGGCAAAACGACATTAACGTTAGTTATTTATCCAAGGCTAATAACTCCTGAAAGGGAAATCAGTAATTATTAGAACACTAGTACAACAACACAAAAAGATGTAATTTGTATTTGTTCGACACCAGTGGCTGCTGTTGCAGAAACCCAGCTGCGTGCTGTTAACAACGGTTTTGATAAGCTTTCCAGCGCGCAGAGCAAATTCATTTTAAACATCCTCCCACGCATATATTAAAGTAAAGTATTTTGAAGTAATTTTAGAAAATGTTTAAAATTAAGAGCTAAGATTACACATAAATCTGTTTGAATAGTTTCCTATTGTTATAATATATCCACTAAACTTAATAATAACTACCCCTGAAATTTAGCCTGTAAACATAATTTACATGTATTGTAGGTTTTATTGAAATGTGTGTTTTAATTAGTTTGACAATTATAAAAATATAAACGTTAAAATTATTTTAAGCATGCAAGTCCCATTTTGCCGCAGTAACTTCGGTGACTAAAAGCGTTACCTGATTTTTTTTCTAGGGCTTTTATCCAGCCGACAGCCGGTTGCCCTTTACGTCCCGAAGGGACGCATATTCGACCATACACTAGACAAACACTCTTGCGGGCTCCTCTGATCTGGGGTCAGCAGAACGCGAGGCCCTCCGCGACAACACACACACAAAGTCAAGGGACAAACAGCCATGCCCAAGGCGGGACTCGAACCCGCGCCCCTTCGGACCGAAGCGCTGAGTCGGTACTCGCTCTTAGCTGCCGCGGCCATCCAGGTCGGCGCGTTACCTGATTACAGTTACTTAATCGACGGACGGAGGGACGAGCGGACGGACGGAAGGATGGACGGACGGATTGGCAGACACACAGACGTGTTACCATCAATCGATTTTTCGGTATCAAGAACCGACAAAACACGAATTCTGATTACACAACGTTTTAGGGAAAGTAATTTATTATATGTAGGAACAAAATAGTATACCCCCGTTTTCGCTACTAGGACTCGGCTGTAAGAGTTTTACTTTGTCAAAACATCACCGAGATCCGGCCAACGATTACAATACTTGTCTTCTTATGAAGTAAGGCGAGAAAGTAAAAATCCGACATTTTGAAACGAAAGTGTTTTGTAAATTCATGAAAAAGCTATTGAGCTGCCGCACCGCAGCACAACGTTAATGTGACCGATGTTTCGAGGTGTTTCTCATATTCATTGGAACACAATGGCATGAAATACTTCCGTCAGACAATGGCTGACAGCCTACAAATGACTGTAAGGACTGCCTGGCAAATGTGCTGACTCAATAGCTCTATCTCTAGAGGAACGTGAAGTCGCGATGGACGTTTGCTAACTTGTACTCGTGAGAATGAGTTGTTGCTTATGCAATCATTTAAGGGATAATTATGAATTGAAAATTAGTATAAGTGAACATTTAAGTGTCACTCGAAAATGAGTACTGCGTACGAATACTGTCCTAAAGCTGGAAAATAGAGGTGATTAGACAATTATATTAAAAATAGACCATAGAGATGACAAACAAATGTGAAAGTTGGAATTTATGAATTGAGAGTCGATGGTGCCAGTATATTTTCAGTGCAAGAGATTAATGCAAAACAGCATACATTTTATGACTTTTACATTTAATGGGTCTTTCAAGGTCCTCGTATGACATCCAATTGTTCATGTACCCAAATTTTTGAATACATCAAATTTAATACAGGAATACATATATACTTTTAGCACTTCGTGGATAGTCAGAGATGATTCAGGAAAGTCAATGCTCTCCTTAAAAGTCGTGGGGATATGTGTTATTACGGTTTCATTTATTTTAATTGCGATTGTTATTTGAATTATTCTAACAAAATCAAGGGGATTTAAAGTTGAGTGGAATATTGCTTCAGGAGGACGGTAAATGGTAGGAACTGGCAGAATGCGATCGTCTTAGACAAAGCCATCTATCGTCATCATTGTAACTTTTGCTGTCTCTTGCTCTCCTCCACTATTGTCTTCTTCACTTTCCCGTTGATACCATCCCATTATCACACTTTTTTGTAATTACCATCTCATTCATCATACTTTGCTGTACTTTTTTTAAATAAAAAATCTCTGCTTACGGAACTCAAGGAGAGCTACTTACTTAGATGCCGCCTTTGTTTATTCCGGTTTTCTGCTTAATTAATCAAGACATTGCAATGCAACATAGACTGAAAACATCCTTATGCGAGTGGATTGGTTGACGCATAATTTAAAGGTATTACTTTATGTTGTAAACCGTCCAAATTATTCAGAATCGTCAAAAATTGAAGTATCACAACGTTGTGGACTTGCCTACTCAAATCCTTTTTTTTTCTTTTTTTTTCTCTTCAAATTCTTAATACACACGTCTTGTAATGAAACAAAAGCATCTGCTTTAGTGCTCTAACAAACATGTAGAGAAAGACTACCATCTACAGCACTGTTTCCTCGTGCCCAAATGCTTGTAACGGTGAATGAGGAAAAGCACTCTAGCACATGTGTCGTAAGCAGAACTTCTGGAATGCCTCATCAAAGCCTCGACTTTCAGCCCTGAAATTTAGGAGGCGACGCAGCCGCTTATCGAATGATTGGGACGTGGGCTATTAGAAGATATCGGACCCTCTACATTGCTAGTGGAGTGACGAAATTAGGAAAGGTCGCGTGGAGGACCCGTACATTTTAGGCAAACAAGCAAAACGAGCGTTCAAGGTCCAAATCTAAAGAGCGATCAAGCGTAAAACGTACGTTCAAGATTAGGATCTTATACATTTTGTACATATCGTTCTGAGTCTCAAAATTAAATGGTATAGACTTATTTTCAAAGTTCTTGAGAACAGTCAATCGCGATTGCACCACCAGTATGCAAACGAAAAAAGTACAAAACACGAAAAAAGTTGTGAATAAACGTCACGAAATTAACTATATCGCTTAAGCTACGTAGAAATATGTATTTTCAATTAGCTATGGAAATCAAACAATCACTCCATAGATATTTTTATTCATAAAAAGTTGAATATGATCTTAGTGACCGGAGATTCAACTCAGACCAAATGATAGTGCCCTGAGAAGATTCTGTGAGCAAATGCTTATTTTTTCATGTTATAATTTGATTTACACTCGCTGAACTACAATGCAGTTATTAATATGGATTAATAATAGTACTGAGAAACACAATTTAACTTTTGGCCTGAGACGTGAATGAAACATATCTTGATTTATGTATTAGACATTGCTGAACGGGAATAAAAAATTGTAACGAAAATGTCAGTTTGTCTCTGGTTTCACGAGTACTCGCAATAGTTAACTTCTCAACAAACTATTATTTATCGTACGCACTGGTATGTGATATTTTGCCTGTTCTAAACCCGCTTCCAATTTGCTTTTGTTTCTAGCTCAGAAGCATCACTGGAGACCAACCAGAAAGGACATTCGTACTCCACCTTCATTCTTTACGATTTCGAGTTTCAAAATTTGTTGCAAACGTTCGCCATGCTAATCTCTTACAGATCCACAATTTCTAGGAAAAAGTTAGGAAAAGAATTTAAAAAGAGTAATTTGAGAGACTTATTGCAACCTTTTTTCTATCTTTTTATTTTTTCTTCGTCTTTGCAACACGTCTAGAAGCCCTTCTTGGGTATTGCGCGCCTGGAGTTTTTGTCGTCGTGTAGCTGTCAGTGCCTTCTATCATTTCGATCAGGGGTTCGGCATTGTTAATAATTGGGGTTCCCAGACGGTTACCTATCTACCGAGTTGCTTAACTTCCGGCTTAACTTCCGTGACTTCACGGAGTGTACTTAAGCTATTCAGCTAACGACGCCGGTCATTTAGTGATATGATGGCAGTAAGTATTACAAGTTCCTCACCATTTTTTGCGCTTTTGTTTTCTAAGAAATTACTTACAACTTCACGGAAAGCTTACCATGCCTCCTTCTCAACAATATTCAATAGGTCCTCAAAGTTTACGTCTTGAGAAATTTGGCGAATTTGAGAAACCACAAAAACTTCCTTCTCTGATCTTCGCAGCACTCATTCTAGGAAGTTTTGAAAATAGAAATGTAAATGCTGATCCATTGTGCTCAGTTTTTAAAGAAGTGTTTGTTGAGACCAGTTTTATGTGGAGAGCAGTAAGATATTCTCTGAATCCTCCTGAGACTGGCCCAGCATATTCAATTTCTATTTCAGGTTCTATTCGCAGTCTTAAATGACATTTTTTGTGTGAAATGAATTGCTCTATCTTAACTATCTCATTTACAGAGGTATAGTGTAGCCTTGCTCGAGGCGAGTTAATGAAACAATTACTTCTAAGTTTGCATGTATTTGCCATTTTTTTTGTAGTTGGTCACAGGCATGAGCAGCCTAAAACAAGAGGGAGCAAGTATAATTCTGGGCCACCGTGCCCCTCTTTTCCATGATATTTTTATACATTTTCTATGACATTTTTTCTAGTAAATGAATAAAACACACAAGGGTGCCCCTTGACAAGAAGGGCTATGAGTTCCGATTTCGGTTGCGCATGTTGTGGCATGGGGAGATTTTCCACACAACATGAATCACCTTTCCCAAATAATTTCGTATTTCATATGTTGCGTATGAGCCTGGTTTGTAAGCCGGGTACCTGCTGCACGTAGATGGGTCGTATTCCAGTGACTTTCCTCCCAGTTCCCCTCCAGTAGATCAAGATTTGTGGAATGAGGTCTCATTTGCCTCGAGTGGTCGACCAGAAGAGGTATAACAATAACGGACATACACACGTTTATCCGATCACTGTATCCAGGATAGGATGAGGTATTTTAAATGACCTAGTGGAAACCTAGCGATTACATCGCTCGAAAGAAAGATCTGTAGAAAAGTTGCAACTCAAAAGTACATATGCAGTCGGGCCGTTCGTACGAAAGGCGATTTCTTGAAATTTGATACAAATGAGAATTGTTTTGACTGATTGCAACTCACTACCAGTTGATCAGCCTTATTTCAACCAAACAAAAATAACATTTATTCATTTAGCAAATTGAGAAACATATTTAAATTATGAGCTCATTTTATCTTTGATAATGACTGGTACATATTAACTTTGATAATGACTGGTTCTTATGCAATTGCTCTTATGCTATAATCAATTAAACTGTTCATTTGGATACTTCAGTTCTTTAGCCATTGATCAAATAAACTGAGTTCTTTATTGCTTGCGCTAACTCTTCGCGAGTTAGCTTCTCGTGTGATCCCGAGCCGAAGTTAAATGTCCAAAGTCCCGTGGTGTCTTCTATCTTCTATTTTTTATCGTCACCTAATTATCACCCAAATTTCCTCTATTATTTGTTGCGTCCGCTTGGTAAATATAATCCAAAATCTGGCAATATTATTGATTCATGAATAATTTCACCGAAAAATGATTGATCAATACGTTCCGTATAAATAAAACTTTCTTCTCAGTCCACAGCAGGTAGTGCCTCAACCCGTCACTTCCAAACATAAATACATTAATTCTCTTGCAATCTTCAATAGTAACTATCTCATCCCTAATCTACAACAAAATTTCACAAATCGAATTCCTTGTTCATTATTTTACTGTTAAATGTATACAATATCGTCATTATAATACTTAATGACATTCTTAATTTTTTAGATTAAAAAAATGAACAATAACAGTCTCCTTCTAAACTTGACGGTGGGTTCTTCTTAAGTAATCACGTCCCCAATTACTAATGGATTCCCATCTAACGCGAAGACTAGTGGATAGCTATTTACGATCTGTTCGGTTCGACGGCTACCAACATAAAGGGAAGATTTTCTGCCGTCTAGCCATGACTTCGCCGTCTCTGTACGTAGTTTTTCCATCTGCAAGAAGCATTGCCTTTCCATTTATGCGAATTACGGTACACGAAATGGATGTATTTATATTCTCCGCTGATGTTTATTTATATTCATTACCATGCAACCCGTCTACTTGTATGTTGCCCGTGTTGGAAATCTGCATTTACAAATAAATTGTGATGAGTATTATTTATCTGTTGTATTAACAGCGGAGGGTCTTTTGGCTCATCACACATTCAAAACAAAAATCACGAAATTTGTTTTAGTATTTATGTATGTATGTATGTACTTTGGCACAACAGCGCTTTACGAGCTGAGGCCTACCAGCGACGTCCCGGCCTTGCGGCCAATAGTTAAGGGGTACGTGTGGTTAGCACAAAGCAATCCCTACGCCGTATCTGGTCCTCTCAACCTGAGGAGTGAGCTTTCTCATCGTCACACAGCAACGGATACTAGGACATTGCAAAGAAAGCGCACAGTTAATTTTGGCCCCGACCGGGAATCGAACCCGGGGTTGCGCCGGGGAAAACGAACACACTAACCAACGAGCCACCGAGGGCAAAATTTGTTTTAGTAGAATTATCAAATTGCTCGTAAAAGAAAACCCTTAGTGTTTTAAATATGAATATTGTTTTGACATGCCTGGTAACCGTCGAAGAACTTGCAGGCGTAAAGATATATTTGGTGGTCGTAGGTGTAGCACCAACAGCAAAAGCTTTCCAATTCCTTTTCACCGTGGCCTTAGAGATCTCTAGCAAATTATGTTCATTCTTCGGGAGTTCGCTGCCTTGCTTGAGACTTGAGAGTTCGCTAATGCTGTTAAGTACGATACAATACTAGCAAAAGAGCTCTTGAAAATAACCTCCTTTACCCGTAATTCATCTTGTCGCTTGGTATTTTTCTTGGGTAGTTAAAAACAGGAGATGGTTTTTTGAAATCAAGGATGATATTACCAGTGTCGACGAGCTTTGTATCTTTTGCGGCTCGCGCACGCAACCAATATTTATAAACGAGGTCTCTAAAGAAAGAGAATTTCATGTGACGAATTACACGTTGACCTTAAAAATATGAAGGATTGGTTTAAGAAAATGCTTCTAAATATTCATTTTAAATACAACCCGCAATATTCGATAGCATTATTGAATCTATTACTTTAAATAAATCCAAAACGAAGCGTTTTAGGGCCTTAAAAACTAAACTTTTCAGGCCGAAGGCCTCGAAAAACGTTCCTGACAGCGTAAATCTACAAAATGACATCTTCTTGAACATTCTATTACATTTTTGCTGGTTCGATGCTTCTCGATTCTACCCCACTGTTCAGAGCCTACAGAAACTGCAACTATATGTGAAACTAAACTAATTACTTCATATTCTACGCGAGTGAATTACACCGGTGTACCTCTCTGCCGGGTAATAACATTAAATAAGGATAGTTTATATTGACAAGGGTTTATTATATTGTTATCAATTACAAAGAGACACATGGAACAAGTGACGGAGGATAAGAGGGCCTTGAAGAAAAATATATATTTCAGGCTTAATATGGAAAATGGAAAAATAGGGAAGGGGGTGGGGTTTAACATGTGAGAGTTCTCGTAGAGGTTCGCTTGTAACCCTTGTTTCGGTTGTGCGGATTATTCTTTGCATCCACGTTTGAAGAAGGTGGATGCAAAAGGTGTGAAACACCAACGCGTTTATTAAGACGTTGCTCATAAAAAGGGAGGGGACTACTCTAGAGATAAGTTTTTTTTTTAATTTTAGGAAAGAAATGAGACTAAAAATGTTTCTAATTACGACTAAAAATTTGTTAAATTGATGCAAATTAACAAAAAAATGTTTCTTAACATGAACCAAGTGCTCGTTTCTATTCCTTCTCGAAATCTTTGAAAAATAAATGCTTTCAAAACCTTCATTTTTACTATTCTATAGAAAAAAGTTTCTTACGTTAAATTCTTTGAAATCTATTTTGTGGGTCTTCATTTTCCATTTTCTCCTTAGAGAGAATGGTGAGGTCTGTAGAGAATAGTGGGTCTGTATCTACCTAAATTACATTAAAGACGATTTTTGCTTTGAAAACACATTCAATTATTCGGTAGTGTTTTGATTAATAGAAATATATTGTTTAAAACGAACGCACAGAAATTGTGAATTCATTCAAGAATTATTCAATGTTCCTTATCGAATCTTTTGGCTAACATTTGTCTTCGATGTGTTTTATCTAATCGGAACTTGTATAACCTACATTTCTCGCGTAAACATTGGGAGCTTTAAGTGCTTTACGTGGCTGGGCGGGTTTACTTATCAACCAGTATACTTACATCAACTTCGCCGCATTCTTCAGTTGTGAATTCTGTTAGTAGTGTAAATGAGACAAGGACATATCTTTATGAAAGTTTACATACATTTTACGTACTTGCCCGCAACCTTCTATCATTCTTAAATTTCGCCTACAACAGCTGACATTTTTCTGGTAATTACAGCCCTGAGTTCCTTCTACTTTGCGCAGATAATTTTGAAAAGTATATTGTGATTCACGTACTACGAAATTTCCCTTTAGATGTCATATGAAATGCTGATGTCCGTGCTCGTGAAATTTCGAAACAAGTTATTTTTCGAACCTCTCCCACACCATCATTGAAACAAAATATTTTTAAATGCAATTTATTTCACAATACAAACACTTTGCTTTACTTCGTAATTTTGTTTCAAAATATTTGTGGCTTCTTAATCAAATCATTTCCCTTTTTTCCAAAAGTCCTTTTGGAACACCTATGAAATTTGTCACAAAGTCACCTCCACTACAAATTGTTCGTTTATAATATGCGCCTAATAATTTTATACTAGCTCCCGACTTTGGTGGTTCGGGGCATCAGTTGATGTCACTGCAGTGCTTGTGACACGAAGATTCTAGTTCTGGAGCCCCGACGGTGACAGGATTTTGGACACTAGCTAGTTAGATAGGTCGAGTTTAGCCTCTGTCTAGAGGGGAATTCTAATGGCCGGCGGTTTGTAGTTTCCGTGGTTTCTTCGATCAACATCAGGAGAATGCTGGAGGTACCAAATGGACCAGGGACCGCGCGCAATCTTTCCGTCCCCTTCCTTATCCTGTCCTCACCACTTACTTACATTTTCATTTGCTTGCACTGCACTACCATACATGTTGGGAGACCAATCGTGAACTTAGAACTTGTCCCACGTGAGGCGGTACCTCGCTGGTGGGAGATACTTGGATGAGGAAAACCCTGTTTGCCGTCGTATTCGTCGGCGCCGGATCTCACTGTCCAGCGGGGGACTCATCAATGAATCAATCGATCATGCTAGCTAAACCCATGCAACAAGTTTTCATATTGTAAATAATGCTGAATTATTTGAAATTTTACTACTCCATTCTTGTAAAATTATTTAAGGTTGAAATAAACTTATTTTTGACTTATCCCAAGTGAGTTTACTCGAGCGAAATTATGTTATTTTCAAATGATCTGAACTCACACATTTCCAAGATTCCTGCGCGAACTGGGCCTTTGGTCCCCGCGATTTAAATAAAACTATCAGTGCAACCCATAATATCCAATGCATCTTTATACCTTACTCGTCACAAAAAACCTACCTGCCCGAGAGCCGTAACTGTCAACCCGCGGTCATTAAGGCACTACGCTATGGAAACTTCAAGGAATGGGCATACCAACAACATATGAAGTCCTAATTGTACCTAACCTTCCTTCCACGAAGACGGCTTCGTGCACTGCTGGACATGCAAGTCATACTTTTAATCTTTTATTATTAAATATGTCTGATCTGCTTCACAGTTTCATTCATCGTCACCCGCAATTCTTACTAATAACTTTTTTCAAACGATACTGTTCTTGTCTTACACGGCGCAGAAGTGCGGCTCTTTAAAAAGAGAGTTTTCTTCAAAAGAAACAATAGATATGAATAAAAGGACGCCAGTTTGTTGACATGTAATGCGCTGATTTGTGAATTAATTACCTTCTTTAATAACCCACTCCGACTGCTCAGTCAGAGGGAAAAACATGGAGGTGGTCGGACTGAGGTCACAAAGATTCCCCCAAATCTCCCGAGAGAACCTCTGCTCTAGGTGTTTTTACTGCATAGTTGAATAATATAACAGAAGAGCAAACAATTAACGCAGACTGGACACTCGTGTCTTCTATTGGCAATTGCGCCTTCGTACGTGTCCTGTAGAAGTCGTTGTTGCGTAGTTGGGGGCAAAACAAATACAGGTCTCCTTGTATGGCGCGCTTTGAAATTTGACAAAACATTTTTTATGTGTGGGTATTATAAAAAAACTACTACAACTTCTTCAAATTTGATTTTACTTTGCAACTTGCTTTTGTTTAGTTTAGTTTTTTTAATAATAGCCTCTTAAACTCTTGCAAAACGTACAATTTTATAATTATCAAAATGAAGTTAATAGGATAAAAATACATAACAATACATGCATAGACATAACGACAATTTTCAGTGTTGTTTCGTCTTTTTAAAACGATTTACAAAGTTTCAGTCTAATCGGACGTTGGTCGGGAATTTTTGGCTGATTTGACGTGGAAATACCCATATGTAAATGAGATTTATAGTTAATAATAATAATAATAATAATAATAATAATAATAATAATAATAAATATCTTGAAATCGGTTTGAACAATAATGAAAGACAAGAGAGGAGCTACCAACCTGTAGAAGCAATTGCGAATTGCAGTTGGCCTTGAGCGTGAGCGGGTTACGAAAAGACTTCTCTGCAATAAAACCTGGCTCAAGTACGCAATGATCCAGGACAGATTTTTAAAGTTATCTTACCTTGAGAAACAACTAATTGAAAAAACAATTGCCGCCTAAAGAAGTGGTTAATGGCTTTGCAAAAAAAAAGATAGAAAATTGGCGGTAGTTTAAATAAGAATCCTGTTTTGTTTTGGATTTTGTGGTATACAGAAGTTAGAGAGCAAAAAATTAATGGCGAAAATCGACGGAAATGGAGAGGGTGGTTTTTATAATGCAAAACTATGTTTTCTCCAAAAATAAAAAATTATTAGTTATTTATTATGAATCTATATAACTACTCCAAAGTTATTTTGTTTTACAGAGTATCAACCCGTGTTATAAATATTGGTATTCTGCTTTACATTATTAATTTGTGCATTTTTTAAATTGCGATGTAAAACGTAGAAAGGCACAATTTGGAAAATGTTGATGGAAAGGAGAAAAGGTGTGGTTGATTTAAATCAATGGGTTAAAAAGTATATAAATGAAGATTTAAATAATCAATTCTCAATTTTTTTAACATCAGAATGAAAATAATCGGAGCCAATACATTTTTATATTTTCTAGTCTATTTTTATTGTAATTCAAAGGCACATTCCTAAGGAGTATTCATACGACAAACCCGAATTTCTCATTTTCTTTGCATTTCGAATATCTCCGAAAACGACTCTGGTTACGACTATGCTTTTACATTTGGACACTTTCGGAAGTCCTTTTCGTATGTAGTTGCTTATCCGGTTATACAAAAACATCAGTGAGTATCTTTTCTGTGAACGAGAGTTGCACTTTTCCTTTTATTCAACAGTGGTCTATTATCTAAAATGGTGGTGGTCTTTTTTCACATTCACATTGTGACATACCGATATGTCACATGAATATAAACTAACATTTATTTGAAGACAATATGGTGGAATATGCATTAAGAAGTTTAGACGATCGAAAGGTCAGCTACATCAAAATATAATGAACGCATGGATTGGCTGGGTGAGAGAAGGACGGTCAAATGTTATGAAAAAAAAGAAGGTAGTTTAATACGAAGCTTCGAGGGGTGAATCATGCAAGAAGATTTAATTCTGACCGGTATCGCGTGTCTGAACGGATCGTAGGTCGTCAGAGAGAGCGAGTGGAGTGCAGATAGTCAGAGTCGGGTTTTCAGATCGTGAAAGTTTAAGGACAGTAAATAATATTGCAGATATTGCATGTGGAAGTAATATTGATGCATAAATTGGAACTTTGTCGGGAGTGGTGATCGAGTTATAGATTTCGGGACTATGTCATAGGACGTAATCGGGACTGATAATTTTGATAGTTTTACACCATCTTGGATAGGAGCAGAAGAGGATTTCTTGGAACTTTGGACTACGGCAAGCTCGCAAGATATTTCGACTGAGAAGTCTTCGAGGGACATCAACGAAGAATAGATAAGTTAACCGCGGTATAAAACTCTAAATTCAAAGATATCTTAATAAAAGGCCTAACATCAAAATCATTTATTAAATTCACTATATTGTTTGCAAAAAGGTAACAATAAACTTTGTTAAATTTTGTTCTTTAGAAAAGAAAGTGATCTTTCATTTAGTCAATCCAAACAGTAATGAACTAGGAAATAGAATCATTCTATTTCAGATTCCCAGCAGCGCTGTATAGTCTGCGGATCCTATAATCCATTGTAAAGGTAATAAGGATTATAATATATCGTGACCCATTGACCCAGCAAGCCGGACGCTAAGATCTTTGCGAGAAATTAATGTAGAGAGAAAATTTGTATATCTCAACATATGTGGTCTATTTTCACTTCTTTTCACTGAAGTATTCTCAAGGGTGCATAAACTTAATTTAGCCCAGGATGTCATTGTCGTTCATACAATTGACATCCGGTCAAACGTTTTGACGCCGCCGCGTATAATTAGAACGTCATTGAAGCGCAGCAACGTCGCAGAGTGTTCATTGTCTTCTCCTTCGCCACGAGAGGGCTCTGTTATCTGCAGGTGGCTTCACTGATAGCCAGTGACATCTAGCGGGCAGCGTAAAAGTTTTCTTGTGACTACTAGAGAGCGCAGGTGTTGAAGGAGGAAGAATCCAGTCCCAATTTCCGGCAGGTTTAAATGTGCGCTAGGAACGACACCTGGTTATAGTCACTTTCAAACTCACGTAGTCTGTGGCAATACTAATAATAGAACAAGGAAAGTTCTCAGAGTATCACTGTTCGTACCCTTCCTTCGGGAGATAAGGTTGCGTCCATAAATAACGTAACGCTAGAGAGGGAGGGGGGTTGAAATACATTACGTTGCTTTACATAGGGGCAGTGCATCATAGTTTAGGGCTACGTCGTGCTGATATTTATTTTTAAAGTTTTCACCATTTCTTGAAATAATTCCTTTATATTTTAATATATTAATAATAAATATAATAATTGTTAATGTATTATTAACAATAAATATATTAATTATTAATGTATTATTAACAATAAATATATTAATTATTAATGTATTAATAATAATAATATCAATAATAGTAATAATCATATTAATTATAATTACTGCAAATAAGGGTACGCTCGGTAGTTAATATAAAAGAAGTAAATAAATGAAAATTAGGACAAGAAATACATAAAAATGTGTATTGTTTGAGTGATTGTTAAGTAATAAGACTAACAAGAAGAAACGTTTTGGAATGCGATGCATTGCCACTAGTTTATTTGAGTTTTGGCAAGTACAAATCTTCCTGCACCTGCGCTGGAGCATTTCTTAAGCCTTTCAATTATAACAAATAATATGTATAAAATTAATTAATTTGAACAATTAGAAGTAAATTGAAAGTAAATTGTAATAATTATCTTCGTGATGAGTTTTATTAGTAAATTAACAGAACATACTTAAAACAAATCCAAGAAATGGTATTTGGCTATTATGAAACTAATAATTGAAACTACGTGGATTAAAATTGAAGATACTATAGTTTATAATCATTACCTTCGAGATGACTTTTATTTACTATATTCTCCGAAATTTTGGGAGATATATTTAGATGAACTGTATCATGAAGTGTGTGAAAAATGTTAAAGTTATCAATTTAAAGTTCGTTCGGAAGTCATCGTATGTAATACATCAACATAAAACATGATAAGCTGTTTCATCAGCCTTTTCACATACGGTGACTCAATAACTTTGTAGGAAGACAGTTTGAAATTAAAGTTGCCATGTCCTGTCGTGAAAAGACCTCTGAGTGCGTAGTACGCAAAATGGTTGCTCAACTTGCGAGAATTGGGTACAAAGTTGATGCTCTGTACGCGCTAGGCGTGGGCAGATCCGGCGATCGCCCAGGGCCGCGCAAGTCAAGGGTTCGATGTGGGACTGATAGAGAAAAATTAGTAAAAAAATGAAAAAGAAATTAGATATCGAATATTGTTATTGTGATTTTATAAGTCGCGGTATTGTAGTCTGATACTATTTTATAAAATTAATTTTTAAAATTAATTTTATTAATTTTTAAAATTAATTTTAACCTTAACTAACCTTAACCTTAACTAAATTAATTTTAACCAACACTTAATTATAGTCAGTACTTATAAGGATTTAATGAAATGAATCAAATGACGCTAATATTAAGAAACGTTCTACTGAAATTCATATGTATTCTTTCGTGAATTTAACTGTAAAAAATAAGTAATATAATTAAGTACACTAATTAGACACTACATTTTTTAGCGTTTTAAGCTCACCGTGGAAATTGTATTATTTGATCACTGAATGCTATTACTTAAAACTATTATTTAAAATATAATTTCAAAAACATTTTCTAGCTTAAACGTTGTAGTTTTTGTTATTTGTTGAAATGAAATAACTCATAAAGTTTCTTGATACAGGTTTTTACATTTTTAATTTTTCGTATGGGGGGCCACGGCCCGCCCGCAACCTTTTCTTCCTCTTCCTTATCTTATCCTCACCCGCCCACACACGTATATGCACTACACTGCCACACGTGCCGAGAGACCGGTCGGGGACTTAGAACTTCTCCGGGGTGGGGCGGTGCCCTACTGGTGGGAGATACCTGGTTGGAGAAAACCCCGTGGGTCGACGGTAGGTCGGCGCCGGATCTCGCCATCGAGTGAGGGAATATCACCGCCACCTCCCGATGAAAAAACATGCACTATACTTGCAGGACTAATGTCCTCAGTAGTTAACGCGCCCGGAATCACTAATCAATCCATCAATACTTATTATTATTAAATCAATATTTCTTCTTGATTGTCAATATATGTTTACAAATAAAAGTATCCAAAGTTTTTTATGACAATCATTTATTTCAACAATTACACATCGTTTCATAACTCGTTTTGTTACATCATCAGGTGCTGACTATAGTGAAGGGAACGCAAATAAAATTCAAACTTTGAATGGAGTGTCTGTTCGTAACGGTTAGTTATGTGGTATCAACTGAGTGAGTGCGAGGTTTTTCGTAATGTTTCCTTGAATGTTCTGCTGGTGAGATAATTCAATGGGATAGCGTTCCCTTCACTATGGTCAGCACCTGATGATGTAACAAAACGAGTTACGAAACGTTGTGTAATTGTTGAAATAAATGATTGTCATAAAAAACTTTGGATACTTTTATTTGTAAATTATTATTATTATTATTATTATTATTATTATTATTATTATTATTATTATTATTATTATATTATTATATTATTATTGTTGTTATTGTAATTATTATTATGAGTGTTATTGTTGTTGTATTCCGTGGGCGTGTGCGCAGGTGACGCCGCGCCTGCTGTGGGCGCTGCGCGAGGTGTCGGCGCTGCGCGAGGCGGCCGCGCGGGGCGCCGCCTGCTTCGGCACCGTCGACACCTGGCTGCTGCACCGGCTGAGCGGCGGCGCGCTGCACGTGACGGACGTGTCCAACGCCAGCGCCACGGGCCTTTACGACCCCTTCGTGCTGGCGTGGAGCGGCATGGCGCACACGCTCTTCGGCATCCCGCGCGGCCTCTTCCCCGACGTGTGGGACACCGACGCCGACTTCGGCGCCACCGACCCCGCGCTCTTCGGCGCCGCCATCCCCATCCGGTGCTCGGTGAGCCGCAGGGTTCCGTTTCCATGTATTTAATTTGACAATCAACTGTGTAAACTATGTGTGATGTATGGGGGAGAAGTGAAATTACCCACCGTTTTCATGAATCTCTTCCTCATCTTCCTCCTTTCCTTTAACCATAAATAGTTCAATTATTACCGACAAAGGTTAGTATGTCATAAAAGTAGGTATTGTCACTCCCGAGTTGTAGAAAAATTATTTGCATTCCCATTCGCTGCTCGGTGAGCCACAGGGTTTCATTTCAATGCCTTTAATTTGACAATCAATAGTGAAAACCGTGTGTGACGTATGTGGGAGAAGTGCAGTTTACCCACGTTTTCATGAATCTCTTCATTCTTTAACCATAAATAGTTCAGTTATTAATAAAAGTACCTACAAAGCAAGGTTAGTAAGTCATAAAAATAGATATTTTCACTCGCAAGTTATAGAGAACTTATTTGCGTCCATTCACGAACTACAGGCTTGATTTGTTGGGTTTTGAATATGGGTTTTAATACATTGCCAACCGCCACTGATGTGGTATCTCGCACCATTCTTTTGTGTCAGACCCCTTGCAAAAGTTTAAATTACCAAATGACCGGTGAATATGGCTTAGGGCTGTCACTGATGTCACTGCAGTGCGTCTGACCGGGAAGTCCCAGGTTCGAGTACTGATACTGACAGGATTTTCGACACCAGCTGGATCGAATTCTGCCACTGTCTGGAGGAGAAGGCTTGCGGTCGGCTGCTCTGATCGGTAGTTTTCCGTGGTTCTTACGATCAATACCAAGAAAATGCAGGAGCAGTACCCTAACAAACGGGCCACGGACCGCGCGCTATCTTTCCTTCCTCTTCCTTGTCCTGTCTTCCCCCTAACTTTTACACTCACATTTACACTCACAAGCACTACACTACCACAATTGCCAGGAGACTTGTCCGGAGCTTAGATCTTGTGCAGGCTGGGGTGCTGCCTAACTGGAGGGAGATAACAGATAGGGGAAAATCTCAGCAAGCTGACGTGTAGGTCGGCGCCGGGTCTGCCGCCTAGCGGGGGAAGATCATCGCCACCTCCCGGGACATGCTCTTCGTACGAGACTACCGACCTTAGCAGCTGACGCGCCCGGAATCACTAATCAATCAATCAACCAACCAAATAAGATCCTCGATTAGTTCAGTAGTAACTCAGTGGCAAACCATTGTTGCAGCAGCGTTATTGAGAGCTCCTAGCGGTCCGCGAAGAATTCTTGTGACCGGCTGGTCTCATCGGTAGTGTTTCGTGGTTTCTCCGACCAATACCAGGCGAATGCCAGAACAGAACCCTAACAAACGCGTGACGAACCCGGCGTGATCATGTCTTTTTCTTCCTTTTCCCAACCCTTTTCCCTACACACACACACACACACACACACACACGCACGCGCGCGCGCGCGCGCGCACTACACATGCATATACGCCGGGAGACCAGTCGGGAGCTTGGTGTTTGTCCCGGCTGGGCCGCTGCTCTACTGCGAATGTACCTGGACGGAGAAAATCCCGCATGCCAGCGTGTACGTCTGCTCTGGACCTCTCACATCCCAACGGGGGAAGATCACAGCTTCATATATTCAATGTATTATTATTATCGCCCCTAGATTTCCTGACCTCATTCCACTTGGAAATTCTTGCGTGCTGAGAATCCTCCCTGCAGGAACTGCAATCTACACTAATTCGTTCAACTAGTTATTTACAACTATAGCTCCACGTTCAAGAAATCTTTATTCTCAACCTCTTAATTTGTCTCTTTTTAGGGTCTGGACTCCTATTGTTCGATTAGTAAACTCATTACGTGTTTTGTGTTTCTTCTTTGTATCCGTCTAAATATAAATAATTTAGTAATTGTTAACATTTTCTATTTCATTATTATAGCAGTATAGAACGAACAGTTGACAATAGTATTGACAATTATATATTGCTTTTGAAAATGCACACGCTAAATTTGCCAAACGTAAAGCTGAAAACAAATATATAAAATACAAATGTCTTATTTCCTGGTATCCTTGTAAGATTAATCGTTATTATTGTTATTATTATTATTATTATTATCATTATCATTATCATTATTATTATTATTATTATTATTATTATTATTATTATTATTTAGCATTTCTTGCGGTTCCTTCAACTCTGGCCGAATTAACTCCTTAAATTTTATCTTTCCTTGCCCAATTCTCTCATTTCAACTTCAACTAAAAGATGGCCATGGTGTAATTTCATTTCGTTGCGTTTTGGAGGTCCATTTTCCCACAAATGGTGTCTGTAGATTTTTTCATCTTAACAATCTTTTTTTTCGCTTTTTCAATTTTTTTCTCGCTCTTCTTACTCTGAGAGACAGAAATGAGAGCCTTATTTCTTCCGTTGATACTGATTGCAAAAGTTCATGAGATAACCTTGGAACTTTGTATCTTAAAATATTTCTCAACTTTAATCTCTGCAATAAAACAAACCACAGAAATTATGCCCAAACCGAAAAAAAAACGTATCCCGTTCAGAATACTGAATTTAATCAAATCCAAAAATAACTTAGGAAGATATTAGCATACCACAAGAAGAAGGGTATCAAACAGAAACTAAACAAGCGTACAAGAATAATACACCTACGGGACCACATTCAGTATAATAACTTTAAAAATTACCTGTCAGAAACACATCTTAAATCTATCTTAAATTAACATCTATGGTGTACAGTAAAACAACTATCTCGAACCAAAATCACCGTTCCTCCCATAAAATTAGGACCCACGAATGACATACTCAAATGAAGAAAAGGCAAAAACTATTGCTCAAGTACTGGAAAAATACTGTCCAAACGTACCGAATTATAAACAACCCTCTCAACAATCAACAGAACTACTTAAACTTAAGATATCCTCACGGTGCCATTACATACTAAGTTCATATCTCCATCAGAATCAGCAGTTACAATAACACCCTTGAAAATCAAAAAATCTTCTGGAGTAGATGAAATGACCCACTAGAGCCTCAAAATGTTAGATACAATGTTATTGCGGTTATAACAGCGACATACAACGCAGCTGAACTACTACCCCTCAAAGTGGTGAGGGAGATAGTCCAACACAGTGCTTGATTTATAAAAGTTTTGGTCCCGGGTCGCGCCAGAAATTAATTATTTTAATAGAAGAGATATATTTATAATTTAATTTAATAATTATTCCCTTGGTACTGGAACGCCATTCCGTCACGTTCCACCGGAAATCAAGCCCTGGTCCTACCTATACTTAGACTCAGCAAAAATCCCAAGCATCCAGAAAGTTATAAACCATAAGCCTCATCTCTAATTTATCTACAATTTTTGAAAAGTTAATTCTGAACATAGTAAACCACTCTGTAACCACTAGTATATTTTAATTATCTCATAAGCAATACCGCCATTCTAATTAGTTTTAAACAAAAACATTCCACCTCTCATCAATTACTAAGACTAATAGACGACATATCTAAGGGATTTCATAAAAAAAACACACGAAACTACAGCCTTCCTAGATACAAGCCACGCCTACGACAATGTATGGCATACATGCCTAAGGTACAAAATGCATTAACTGGGAACTCTGGAATATCTACGAAATTAAAATCATAAGAAGTTTTATCTCCAACAGAATTCATAGTTAAAATCAACTATACATCATCAAGCACATGCCCAATTAACGCAGGTGTGCTCCAAGGATCAGTTCTGTCGCCCACATTTTTTAATGTTTTCTTCTACATCTATTGGTATGAGATACAAACATAGCACTATATGCTGATGATATAGCACTGTATGCCACAAACTCAAACATAGTAGTATCACAATATGAACTCGAAAACAGTGTACATGGAACGGATTCAGAATTGGAGAGTTAGAATCAAACCACTCAAAACCAAATCCAAAAATTTTGTCTCCGCCATCCCCAAAATCCTCAAGAAATCCAAGGAACTAAAGTTCCATGATCAACCTCCCAGTACCTAGGAGTACTCTTCGACAAATGACTTATCTGGAAACCGCAAGGCAGTTATAGTCAGCTATAGTCAAAATAAAAATTCAAATCTTCAAACTAGTGCCGTTTGTCGTTTTCCGTTGGGAATAGAATGCAGATTATTAATCTTTAAGTCATCATAAATTTAACTATGAGAAAGGCATGCATGCCCTATTTGGTCAGTGGAAGCACCAAGCACTATCAACAGGCTAAGTACAGTCCAAAATAAATATCTCAGGTCAATACTAAATGCATTGTCGTTCACCCGAAATCAATAAATCCGACGAGAATTAGTTGTATCAAAACCCGAAGATTCAGTAAAACATCTAGCCAACAAATTCTTCAAACACGTACCTAACTCTCCCACTTCTACAATGTTTAAGGAAGTAGGAGCAACAACAGATCCCGCATTAAATCAAGATTGCCATAATTCAAACGTCAAGGCTTATCACTAGGGAGCGGATTTATATTAATTTGCATATTTTTGTCCGTCGCTTCAGTGCATAGCTAAGTGAAATTTCTGGACATTTGGTTAGAATATGATGCCATGAAGATTAATATATTAGTGCATATGCGTGCATATTTGGCCGATTTTTCCTGTTGGTGCATATTCATGTAATTATAGGCGCGTATTTTGCATAGTCCTTTAAAAGAGAGACATCTCTAAAACAGTCCATCTTTTCATTGAATCTATTTATTTGTGGGCGTTCATGGATTCGAAAGAGCTTGTCGATTGCTTTTTTTTCTTTCTTTTCTACAGATGATAAAATACTTGTGCAGATCTAGGATATTTTTTGATATTTTGTTTAAACCAGGTAGAAGAAACACAAAAAAAACATAACAATGCTCTTCACTAAAGTGAATATTTACTTCAATTATTTCCCCCGAGAAATAAGGTATATTATATTATGTTTGCCCAAAAATATATCTTTTGATTCCAAGCATCCTTCTGAATCTTATCAAGAAAGATTTATAGAGAAAATGAAATATTGTTAATTGTTATTGCCTAATAGAGTGCATATTTCAAAATTGTTAGGCCATAAATGCATATTTTTAAAAGCACATTTCAAGATTTCTTAAGCCATAAAAATCCTCTCCCTCTCCTAAAAATCAACTTACTCGCTCACCATTCTACCCTCTACCCTCCACTGCGTCTTTATTTAGTTCTATACTAGTCAAAACAACATGCAGGGAAGCAAACCAATCTCGACTTAAGGATGGCCATATCCATATGTGATAATGTACCTTCAAGTTTTCGCAACACGAAAGTATCGAACGAGATGCTGTAATGGAACGTCTTGCCTACTTATCCCAAATCTGTATGTAACTGCACCACGTTGCGGCGACAATATGTAATAAAACGACTATACCTTGAATCTCTCTACTCTATATAAAATCTATTCAAATTTATGCCCTGCTAGCTTTTGCCTCCTTTATCTAAAACTGTGCCCGTTACTTAGCTACTCCTTCAATGTTATAAAACTACTGGGCGTGAGGCTGTGGTTGGCCTGTACAGGAGCCTAACGAGATACTTGGACGCTTGGGCGTAGGTCACTGTTTAATACAAAATCACGAAATCATATCATATGGCTTACTGTCGAACCAAGTACGTCCGGCATTATTTATTCTTTTCTGGTTTTCACTCTCTCCACACTCCGCTGGAGACATAACAACAAAAACATACACAAATGCAACACAATAAACAACAAAACACAATACCTGAAATACATAAAATCACATTCACACTTACTATTTACACAATCGACAAAAAAAAAACAACAAATCATTCACACTTGAATGCGCATCCCCTATTCTGTCTGAATATAGCCTATTATTATTTCCACAAAAACTTGGTCTTGTACATTAAAACCTAGTCTGTTCTTTCTTCCCATTTATCTGAACTATTAAATTACGCAAAGTTATTGCACTTTCCTTTCGTAGAAATCGGCCATCCGCGTAACGCCATTGTTCCATGTCACCTCCGTAGTATACACGCAGCATCCATTAATTCATCTCCCCACAGCATCCATCCATTTCCACACACGTTTGTTAACGACAAATTTACTTTAAATGAAGAATATCCCTGATTAAAACTACTCACTAATTATTATACTAGTTTTTGTTAACTGCGACCGACAATATGGCGACAGTGTTTCGCGAACACTGTTTTCGTGAAATATATAAATATCTCTTCCACGTTTTATCTTTCCATTAACTCGACAGTTACTAAACACGATATATTTCACTCTATTCACAAACTGAACGCAATTTTCTATTAAAAATAAAAATTTTTGCGGAGCGTTTCAACATGCGTCCGTATTCAAGCTATTTCGACCGCGCTCCCCCTGGTCATTGTTGTGTCCGGATCGTCAGCTCTTTTTTTCTTTTAACATCACACGATCGCTGTCGCTTCTCCTACAAAATATTACATCATTTAATTTAATTCACATTTTCTGTTCTGGCGTAGCCCCTCGAAGTTTCCCAACGTTGCGACTGTTACCATAATTTTCTAAATGATTTATTCTATTGGTTCTTAAGGTTTTGTTTGTATTGCTTCACGCGTTCTCTTAATTTTCGCCACAAACACCTTTTGATTTACTGAACCTTAAAGCACAACAATGGCTATCATGTCTGTTTACAAGCTGGAATTTATACTATACAAAAATGTTCATATCTTTCGAACGCGTGATGCGATTTCTTTCAAATAACTTGCAAACGACTTCGCTACACGAACGCTACTGCCCTATCTTGTCCCAATTGTGAATTTGTCGCGTTTTCCGTTTACTTCTCAAAAACTATCGCTACGCGACATCGCCTTCATCTGTTTTTACAGTTCATGTTAATGTTATGCATTTTCTATTTATTCTTTGACTTGTGCCTTATTCTTGGGGGAATCATGGAATATTACAATGCAATAAATTAAAACAAAAATAAAAAAAATCATCCAATTAATCTGAAATTTCTAAAATATGCTGTAGATATTGGTAAAACCTCCCCTTAGATTTAATATATCACTTTTAAGGGCGGACAACTCTTTTAACGGGCAAGAATCTTGGTTCAAACATACGCGTAGGCATTATTGAACTCAAGTAAACGCGATTCCGAAGGCAAGATCCTTTCGATTCAGAAAAATTAATTTTACTCTCAACTGATAAGTGCAAATACGAGTATTACGATTATTTCATTTATAAAATTATAAATGAAAATTAATATCGCTAAATAGGAAGCAATAACTGTCAACTGACTTGACCAAAGTCTGCCATGGGCCAGAAATGCAATGATGCACTGGTAACCCGGAGAAAGTTGTACAAACCTTACTTGAGGGGCTTAGAACACAAGGGATATAAGAATCGTAAATGTGGTATTGAGAAAATTGAGTTTAAAGTAGAGTGACTATAGAAAGCTCTAAGGAAGGCATTTTTTTTTACCGCGAAAGCGCGGCAACTGTCTGAACTACTGGAATACCATTTGTTCACGAAATAAAATGGAGTTTTTACTTTACACTTCTGCTCCTAACTCAAAATTTGCTAAAAATGCACTTATACCCCTTGTGTCCTGGACCTCTCTCTTTTAAATATGGTGCCAGTTTCTCTGGACGTAGTGCCCGCGACCTCTAGTAAGCTACTTATCTTTCTCGCGAACTTAAAATCTCTGATCTAGAACCAAGCCCTTCAATTATTATAACGACTAACTATAGTCGACTGCTGTTGTCGTGAACTCGGTGATGGTGAACTCTCGGTTATAATGAACTTAAGTCACTAGTTCCGTTTCACTTGCATTACAATTAAACACCAAGAAGATTCGGATATAGTGAACTCTGAACCTTGGTTACAGTGAACGTAAGAGATTCCACGTCCTAAATGAATTCCCTCATTGAAAAAAAATATATATCGCCTCAGGCGCCACAAATTCCAACACTAGGCAGCTTGGGAAAATTATCGTCGGCCAAAAGTTATAATCGATGAAGATTCCCCTGAGGAGGTAGTGGACCTTGGAATCACGTTAGTGATGACCTTTGACCACGCAGCTTCACTGCGGAAACAAAGGTAGTGTCCTGCGAGGGCTACAACTCGCGGCGGCGATGCGCGACTGCTTGCTTCAGTTTCAAGCTTGATATTACTTGAGATTCCGCGGAACAAAACGCGCGATGTCGCGACTGGAAGACCGGTAGCGGTAGCTCAGTGCAACAACTGATGTCACTGCAGCGCCTCTAACCGGGAGGTCCTAGGTTCGAATCCTGACGGCGGTAGGATATTCGACACTAGCTTTTCAGCTAGGTCGAATTCAGCTGCTGTCTGGAAGAGAATTCTAGCGGCCGGCTGCTCTGATCGGTAGTTTTCCGTGATTTCTCCGATCAACACCAGGCGAATGCCGGAGCAGTACCCTACCAAACGGGCCACGCACCGCGCGCGATCTTTCCTTCCTCTCCCCTTACATACATACACTGACACTAACATGCACTACACTACCACATATTCCGGGAGACCGGCCGGGAGCTTAGAGCTTGTCCCGATTGGGGCGGTGCCCCGTTGGTGGGAGAGTCCTGGTTAGGGGGAAACCCCACTAGTCGACGGTAGGTCGGCGCCGGATCTCGCCATCTAGCGGGGGAAGATCACCGCCATCTCCCGAGAAAAAAACATGCACTACACTAACAGGACTAATGACCGAAGCAGTTGACGCGCCCGGAAACACGAACCAAACAATCAACCAATCAATCAATCAAAAGCGACTAGAAGCGCGCGACTGCTACAGGCCCACAACCCAGCGACACCCGCCGCGCCGCGCGGAAAAGCGATCAGTTTCATTAGCCGCTTGCGCCATCCCGCTGCCGAAAGCTTCTCGTATGTAATAAGGCCCTTGGATGAGTGGGACGGTGTTCCAACAGCGCAAGAGGCATTGAAGGGTGTCAGAACAGATTACGATACTAAGAGGCAGAGGACAATGCAGAATTAGAATGGAGAGAGCACGAACTCTGGAGAAGGATTTAGAGGAATTACGAATGAAGATGTTCGAAGCAAACAACGGAAATTTAATGATGGTACATTTAATAACGGTAATTTAATAATGGTATTAATTTTCAGTTCGTGCTGTTAAGGTATTTTCTGTATCTATGTATTAATACAATTAATAATTAAGGAGAAATTCTATTTAATGTGGTCATCATCGGATATAGTGAACCTCTGATACAGTGAACCAAAAATGTTAGTCCCCAGAAGATCACTATAACCGGAGTCGACTGTAATAATAACTCGACCTTTGTGAAGAGAGTATAGATGATCCATTCATTCCCTTCTGACCTACTTCCTCTCCGCCCACCGCAGGAACCCCATATAGCACTTGTTTGCGATTCGTCGCGCGTGGCGCTTCAATCGTGTGGGTGGCAATGAGGAGTGACGCGTGCGCGCGCGCGCGTGGGTGTGTCGGTCGCAGATGGCCGACCAGGCGGCCGCCACCTTCGGCTCGTGCTGCTTCTCCAAGGGCGACGTGAAAGTGACGCTGGGCACCGGCACCTTCCTCGACATGAACACCGGATCTTCGGCGCACGCCTCCGTCGCAGGTGAGTACCCACGCGCTCAACCGCCACAGGTGGCTCAGGGCATCTAATGCTACCGCTCAGTGGCGTCTCCTGCTCAATGATCATGGGGATGCGATGTGTTTTACGGATTAAACAAGGTAGATCAATTAAGGTGTCTATCCATTTTACGATGTACATACATACTGTATGTTCTTTGAGAAACCGGGAGCGGTAGCTCCGTGCATCAACTGATTTCACTGCAGCGCCTCTGACCGGGAGGTCCTAGGTTCGAGTCCTGATGGCGGCAGGATTTTCGACACGAGCTCTTCAGCTAGGTCAAATTCAGTCGCTGTCTGGAGGAGAATTCTAGCGGCCGGCTGCTCGGATCGGTAGTTTTCCGTGGTTTCTCCGATCAACACCAGGCGAATGCCGGAGCAGTACCCTACCAAACGGGCCACGGACCGCGCGCGATCTGTCCTTCCTCTTCCTTGTCCTATCCTCTCCCTTTACACACACACTTACACTAACATGCACTACACTACCACGTATTCCGGGAGATCGGTCGGGAGCTTAGAGCTTGTCCCGGTTGGGCGGTGTCTCGCTGGTGGGAGAGTCCTGGTTAGGGGGAAACTCCACTAGCCGACGGTAGGTCGGCGCCGGATCTCGCCATCCAGCGGGTGAAGATCTCCGCTGTCTCTCGAGAAAAAAAACATGCATTACACTAATGACCAAAGCAGTTGACGTGCCCAGAAACACGAAAAATCAATCAATCAATTCTTTGAGAATCTTTGAAAATTGCTAATTGTGCATTGCTTTCTCTGACAATAATAAACAAAACAATAATACGCTCATTCATGTGTAGTGTGGTCAAACTCCTCCTCCCCCAACCCGCTATAGAGGCCACAGTCGTGAGCACGTGACCACTGGGAGGCGATGGCGAAGCTTTGGGAGGGGGAATACAGAAGCGCCAATGAGAAGTCCGAGATGCGACACTCAGCGTCGCATCACCGTCGGCCGAAACCGCGCATCTTGCACACAGCACATGGTGAGAGTTCAGTGACCTCAGTAACGAATCGCAGCCGTCGAAGGGGTGTTTCTCGGCCTGTCACATCCACGGAGGTGACAGACGCCTACCGAAAAGCGCATGGGGAAAAAACGAAAAGTGCAAACGGAAAAGAGAGATGTACTCAGGAATAGAAACATATTTTTAACAAAAGTTTTAAAAGAGAATAAAAACTTGGGGATGTGACACATCACTCGGATCCATTAAGCCTACGCCATTGCTACCACTGCAGTGCCTCTGATCGGGAGGTCCTAGGGTTCCTGTCCCGACGGTGGTAGGATTTTCGACAATAGCTTATCAGCTAGGTTGAATTCAGTCGCTGTCTGAAAGAAAATTGTAGCGGTCGGCTGTTATGATCGGTAGTTTTCCGTGGTTTCTCCGATCAACACCAGGCGAATGCCGGAGTAGTATCTTAACAAACGGACCCTGGACCGCGTGCGATCTTTCTTATCCTTGCCCCTTACTTACACACACCCTTGCATGCACTACACTACCACCATCCCGGGTGGCCAGTCGGGAGCGTGTCCCGGCTGGATTGATTGATTGATTACGTTTTCGTGTTTCCGGGCGCGTCAACTGCTTCGGTCATTAGTCCCGTTAGTGTAGTGCATGTTTTTCTCGGGAGATGGCGGTAATTTTCCCCCGCTGGATGGCAGATCGGCGCCGACCTACCGTCCGGTTGAATCCGGGTTTCCCCCTAACCAGGACTCCCACCAACGGGGCACCGCCCCCAGCCGGGACAAGAAGCTCTAAGATCCCGACGGTCTCCCCGAATATGTGGTAGTTTATTTATTTTACGTCAAAAAACAGTTAAAAACTGCGTATGACGTGCTATGGGGAAAAGTGAATTGTGTGCACATTTCAAAATTCTGTATGATCCCTACACTAAGTCATATACTACTTAAATTTTGAATTTTTGAAAGGGAGAAAAAAGCTCTATGTAATAAAATCTATTTTCAAAGGATAAATAAGCAATAAATTTTGAATTTTGAAAGGGAGAAAAAAAAAACAAAAAAACTCCCATGTAATAAAATCGATTTTCAAGGATAAATAAACAATAAATTTTGAATTTTGAAAGGGAGAAAAAAAACAAAAAAACTCCCATGTAATAAAATCTATTTTCAAAGATAAATAAGCAATACATTTTGGCTCTTATTACTTCCTGCCGCAACAACATGGAAACGATAATTTGAATAATTGTATTTCCCACTGAATTCTAGAAGACGTGCACAGAAAATGAAGTTACATTTATGTCCAGAAGCAAAACAAGGGGTCATCTCAGCATTTGCTCAGTGGATCAGGGAAACTGGACGAAAAACCTGATCGAGATGGGGGTCATTGACCCGGAAGCTGTAGTACAATAGTTGTTACAGGTTGTTTATACTCATTTATACAGTCAAAATGGTAAATAATGCATTATGTATCATTGTTAAAAATAATGTTACTTTTCTTGTGATGCTCAGTATAGTCTCTAATTGTATAGAAACAGTTATGCAGCAGAAACGATTTCACTTGGGATTTAAACTTTTCTATTGAATTTAATCGTTTAATGTCATCTGGCAAAGTGTTTTAAAATAATGTACATGTATTGTATGTGAATTTTTTGTAATGAGCTGTTGATACTGTCACCTGATGAATATGATTTCTACGTCGAGTGTTATAGTAATAGACTTCGGCATTCTCTGAAAATATATTCCCGCCCTTAAGCA
>BLKR01007803.1:0-30897 GCA_011170035.1 Teleogryllus occipitalis
TCCCACCTCCTCCCCGCCCCTTCCCACCTCGCCCCGCCCCGCTCCGCTGCCACGACCCGCGCCCGTCGCGCCGCCGTGAGCGGTCAGCGAGACGCCTCCGCAGCAGAGAGCCTCGCCCCACCGCACTCTGCCCACGACGCGACGCCAAGATTACGGGAGGATCATTTTTCGGTCCATCTGCCGAGCGACCTGATTTGATTTCACGCCTTATGGACCTTGAATTAGACATGGACTTCGAGTCCAGGTGATGAGAAATTGGCGACTTCGCAAGAGCAGTCAAGCACGACGGAGCAGTCGAGCTGACTTGATGCTTCATCGTATACGATTTGCTTTATCGTTTACGATATCCTTCATCGTATACTACATGCTTTATCGAATACTCGTAGATTAAAATCTTTGTGAAATATGACGAATCTTCGAGACATTTAAGTAATGGCTTCAACAAAATAAACTGATGTCATATTCCTTCTTTTTAAAAATTATTTTATTGAGTAAAAAATGTTCTCCACGTGACAGTCATGAGGCTCGATTCATTCGTGGTAAAGCAGTGCACGTTCTAACGCATTCAAATCTGAACAATAAAGCCGGAGGATTCAATATTGTCAGAGCCACTGGGCAGGTCGCCTCCTATAGGCCTCGTGCCCTTGCAGAACAACCAACAGGTTGAGCTCCCTTCCTACCAGGGCCCCGCTGTCCAAAATGTCACTGGTATTACTTTGTTATATGAAATTTCCCACAACGTATTCAATGACAAAACGTGATGTTGATATTTGACTTACTTCTACAAGTGAGTCAACATGTATTTTAAACGGGTTCAACATTTATTTTAAACCTGTTTAACACCCAGACTAGAAGACACTTCTGTCGGTTTCATTGACTCTGGCAGATTCTAAATGTATAGTGCGTATGTAGTATACTTCACCATTGTAGGTGTTAGAAGTATATTTTAATTTTCAATCATATTACTTTTCTTTATAATACTCGTTATTTTGAGAAAGATTTACAGCAGAATCGTCACTGGGTGACCGTTCTACATGTATTTCCTTTAGCAAAATTTGTCTGAATTTCAATAGTAAGGAGAAATGCAAGTAAAGAAGAGAAAAAATAACCATTTCACCACGTAATTATGTTAAAGATATATTCTTTTAAAACTAATACGATCTACATTCATTCATTATCTCCAGATGTCTGTGAGAATGATGTAAAAAAATGATGATTCTATAATAATGTTAGTTTGAAGAAGGAATATATACCTTTAAACTCTGAATAATATCGAAATATTGACTGTATTTTTGATCATTGTCTTAACAATTAAATCGATGAAGAAACAACCCAAGAAAGGATCACATATAATCAGAAATATAGGGAATCCATCTAGTGAATTTTATCTCATGCATATTCATTTCTTTTATTCACATTTCAAAGTGTGGTAAATTTTGGTTAGTAATAAATGATAACGTTTGTAAATTGCATTTGGAAATAGAATATTACCATCCCTTTAGAAATGCTCAAGGTGCGCACAATCAATGGCTTAAATCTCCAACAAACACTTGTTGCGATATTTGAAACATCTTTTTTCAAACGGGACATTTCAACAAATATTTTTTTTACTTATTAAAAATGTAATATCTTTTAAATTCGTTAACTCGAGTTGTTTCCTTCATACTGCAGACATCATTAAATTTTCAATGTTATTCTAAAATAAAGTTCAGATAAGAAAGCATCGGAGGATAGGATCCATATTTCGGTATTCGTATAAACAAGTGGAAGCTGTTTCATCGGTATTGTTCACAAATTTGCTACATCATAACGCGATCAATTTAAATTTTGACTTGGGTCATTCTATGTTAATGTTACGTTTTACAACAAATTTAAATAAAAAATTATATTGTAATTAAAAATTATAATCAGCAATATTATTTTTAATTTAGAGGCGAAATATAATCTCAATGTAAAGGAATAATCGGAAAAGGACAAATCATTCTGTCAATATTATAAACTGCCATGTAGTACCTTCCCACGATATTGAATAACTTCTCAGGAATATCCACACACTCCTCTTAAAATTTTTCAGCCGTCCACTCAGCTCCCAAACCACTTGCCGTTATCCCAGCGCCCCAGTCTCCTCGAATGAAAGCCAGCCAACCGGCGCGGCGGCATAATTGAAGCGGCGGCGGCGGCGGAGGCCTCTTGCGAGGCGACGACGCGGAAAACGCAGCGACAGGGGGCGGCGCCCGGGGGCGGCGCGGCGGCCGACGCGTCGGGGGCGGTGCCGCGCGTTTTATCACCGGCGGCGCACGCGGCCGCGGCGGCGGAAGCCCGCGCCCGCCCGCGCCGCGCCGCGCACGCGCGACTGCGCCGGCCGATAGCTCCACGCGAACGGAGGGCGCCCGCGTGCAGGGCACGGGGCCGAGGGAGGAGTCGCACTCCTGGGCTGAAAATAAGCCGTGTTTGAGTGTTTTCGGAAATGCGTACAGTCGACTTCGGTTATAGTGAACTCGGATATAGTGAATTTTTTGATATAGTGAATTCTCGGATATAGTGAATTCTCCGATATAGTGAATTCTCGGATATAGTGACTTCTCCGATATAGTGAATTCTCGGATATAGTGAATTCTCGGATATAGTGACTTCTCCGATATAGTGAATTCTCGGATATAGTGAATTCTCGGATATAGTGAACCCTCGGATATAGTGAACTCTCCGATATAGTGAATCCTCGGTTATAGTGAACTTAATTCATTGGTCCCGTTTCACTTATATTTCAAATAAGCATTACAAGATTCGGTTGTAGTGAAACCTTGGCTATAGTGAAGTAGGAAATGCAACGTCTTGGAAATTTATTCCCTTCTATAAAAGAATATATCGCCTCAGTGCCACAAATTCCAACACTAGGCAGCTTAAGAAGAAATTAAATCACACCACCATTGTTATTGTTATTATTATTACTATTGTTATTATTATTATTATTATTATTATTATTATTATTATTATTATTATTTCCTTCACAAATTACCTTGTTGCAGCTGAAAACTAATTGGTTCTATAGTTTTTAATACAACTAAAACGCTATGTTTGCAGTGTCTCCTGTTACAATGTGTACCCCATTACATAGACACAAAGTCTTGTTCAGTGGTGCGGAGATCAATTTGCTGTTCCAAACGCCTACCTTTGGATATTAACAAACGCTCTCTTTTCAGAATTTAGACAGTATCTGTAATAGTCTCATTAGTTTCGTACGCTATGGGATTTAGGAACGAGGGGCTCCCAAACCCAAATTCATGCCATCCCCCTCTTCCGGAAAAATCTATCAAATTTACTAAAAGACACATTTTAAGTATTTTTTAGATTTTTTATATGGTGCGGGCCTCTCCTTGCATAGGAACCTCTTAGCAACTGCTTATTTTGCATGTAGGTAAATACGACTATTATTAACTGGGAAAACAAAAAAAAATACGAATATTTTACTTTTTTTGTTAAAACCTTAATAACATGCTCTCCATCATGTGGTTAGTTTCACTGACAAACGATATATCCTTTTCTTTTTTGTTCTTCAACGATCTCATAAGTGCATCAAGATTCAAAGTAGTGTACTTAAGCGATTGAAACAACTTTGTCACAGTTTGTAATCTGTAATACAACGTGACTGATCCAGCACGAAAATTCTTAAATAGAAGTAGCAGTTTATTGATATCTTATATTAATGCGAAAACTCTTAACGTTATCTTATCAAAGGATTGCTTATTGCACTGTGTAACTATTGGCTCAACTCAATATGCTATGTCTGAGACTGGAGTACCTTTCATATAAAAGAACTAACTTATATAATGTGAAAGATTCCGGCTATACTATGAGTGCTTGGTTTTTAAGCTAAGGATCGGCTTGAGCTGTAGCGACATCGGAAAAAAAAATTTTTTTTTTCGTATACTCAATTCAAAACTTGTATTTGGCAGAGCATTTATACACCACAAAGGTGAGCTTTGGCGGCCTAGGCCGAGAATGAATTTTAGAGGACGATTACCATATTAACGTCAACTAAACAAGACAATGTACAAATGACTGTTGACTCATGTTTCTCTCTTTTTCCATTTAAAAAAAGTTCATACTCTCTTTCGTAGAAATCCTTTGATTTTTGGGGAAGTAAACTTTCACTAGCAGCTTCAGCTTCTTCAAGTTTAATCTCTGGAATATCGCACTCCATACTTACGAAACAAATCGCCAACACCAGCCGCAAGTTCTACACGCTTTAACAATTGTGACAGTACTGACAACTTCAGAGGCGATAATACAGAAGAACATCTGCATCTATTCAACGAAACTGCACGGTATAAATGAGATCTCTCTAAAAAATTCAAACCTAAAATTGGGAGGTGAGTATTCAAAAATTAGTTGTATGCACCTCGGCCGAAATTGAATGATTTTGGACTCGGTTAGTTCACCAACCTCAGCTTCGCCTCGGTTGGTAAACATATCATCCAAAACCACTCATTTTTCGGCGTTAATACATAACTAATTAATGTGTGTTACCCAATTAATGAGTATAGTTTTTACTGGAAAAGGCAACTAGTTATATGTAAATGCGAAACTGGTTCATTTATAAAAGCTTTTATTTTTCGATTATTGAATATTTCTCGCATCATTGTAACGTTCATTCCTAGGAAGCAATTAAAAATCACGTTGAAAATATTTTTAATGCACTTATTGAACACCAGCAATGAAGCTCTAAAGCATGGGAACAACTCTTACAAAGAACCCCTTTCAGGCCCACTTTATTACCTCACCCTTTGACAACCCCTTTACACTCCCTCCACCCCTGTGGGCATCCTACTGAAAACTTTTTGAAAATGGCAAGGAGTAAACACTCGATTCGCGTGCTCTTGTTGTCCTTTCGATCTTCCCACGCCGAAGCGAATGCGACGTGTGCCCTTTGGGAGAGAAGTTTGAGTGCAACGTAACAAAACATTGTCTTTCAAAGGGTTCAACCCGTTTTGGGTCGTGGAAGCTCACACACCCCTGAGAAGGGAACAGAGAATCTGTTGTAGTAGTAAAGGTAGTAAAGTTTGTTCCTGGCTAGCAATGGCAGACGTTGTAGGGGAACATAAAAATGAATAATCAGAAATCTTTGAGAGGTCGAAGTAAGAAGACCGATAGTAGATCGACGAAGCTATAGCTGTGGATAGTTTCTAAATTTCCATAGGTACTGGATGTTCTGGTGCATAAATAATAAAAGTGTGTTGTTCAGAAAGATTTAATTTCTGGGGAAGAATTAACTGGTGGTCAGCTGACCCAAGTCTGACCTTGACATCGCTGCGACACTGTGTTTTGAGGTTGATTTGAGGTTTTTTATTCGACCAGTGCAGATAAGACAAATGATTTGAAAATACTTAAGTGGCTGATAATTATACAACGTTCATGTGTTTATAATAACGGTAGGCAAGTGAAATGTTTATATAGACTGGGGTGAGATATATTTGCCATGGAATTTAAAAACTTCAGATTCACAACGATTTAACAAAAATATTTTCCAGGCCCACACCCCAATTAGCAGTTTTTTTCATCTGCCTGTCAATTTCGTGTTAAATATCCTTTGATGTCAATTTCTTTAAAACATAATTTTCGTTAAAGAAAATAAAGTTTTTTTTTTCTTTTCTCAAGCATTTTACTCCATGTCTTGCAAAAAGAAAGAAAAAAAAACACAAGAAAATTCAAAATGTACAAGAACCTATTCCGATGAATTGAGAAAATTATTCTTGAAATTTCGCGCACGCGACCACCTAACGTGAAGTGAACTCGGCAAACAAACAAAATACAAATCCACAATTAAATATAAGAACCTTCCGACCGAGTCAGGATCTTCTGCGCTCCAAGTACAGGGGGCCCTGACCCTCGCCACAAGAGAGCACAACCGGTTGCGACGGCGGCGGCGGCGGGCGCCCCACGGGCCAAGTGCGCGGGACCCCGCCGCCACTCATCGCGGCGCCGGGACGGACACGCGCCCCAGTTTATTTTTTAAAGTGCCCCCCGTGAAAGGGAGCATATTGAATGTTAAGCCATTTTAAAAGAGAGGCGGCGATAAAAGAAACGGGGAATTGAAAAAATGAACTCGCCCGCCCGCGGACGCGCCGGGAGAAGGTTACTGGCGGCGGAAAAGAAAATACACCAGAAAACCCACTTGAAATGCATTTTAAAAAACACTCCTTTTTTTTCGAATTTCCATAAGGTACACAAATACGTGAGGTGATGGCGGCCGCGTGACGCGTGAATGGGCGAGGGAGGGGGAGAGGGGCGGAAGGCAGGCTGGGAGGGGTGGAAAGTAATTGTATTTTTAAAGACGCGGGGGCGGCGCGCGGGCGGAGGGGGCGGGGCGGGGCGGGCGGCGGCGCCGTGCGACGCGGACCGGAGCAGCCCGGCTGATGAGATGCGGAACGTGTCCGTGCATGCTGAGTGCGGGGCGGGGCGGGGCGGGGAGGGGCGGGGCGGACGCGGCTGCGGAGGTCCCACGGTGTGGCGGCGACTCGAGCGCTGCTGCAGGGCTGGGGAAGACTGCAGTCGGATCTGCACGCGTAATCCCATGCGTCGTGCTGCGGGTGCTGTCACTCTCCACGCAGTGTAGATTGTCAGATCAGATCGATTTGTGTTGAAGTACGATAATTTCATGAGATGTATTTAAGAATTCGTTTCATCGTTGAAATGCAATTCTGCTGGCTATTTCAAAATTACAAAGAAAAGCTATGAAAATGTAACACAAATCAGACTATGAGAAAACCTACTAGGTTCCTTACTCTTCGTCCAGAAACGGAAATGCAACAACTAACAAATTAAATTGCCTGAGTGCAATAAAACATATTTCTGTAGGAGTAACTAATTTTTATTAACGTGGATCTGAATGGTGAATGAAAATAAGTAGTGGTGTTTATAAAAATTTATAAAAATTTTACTCATGAATTTACAAAAAATTCCCCAAGCAATTCCATTTCAAAATTATTTTTAAAATATTTCTAATCTTGAAACGCGAAAGATCTGGTGCTTAATTTCACAAAACAAAACAAAAATGTAGGGAAAAGAAGGAAAACAAAACCACCCCGAAGAACGTCCTTCGCCTTTTGCCAATCCGTGGCGGGTCTTCTCTCATCTCATCTCGCGAGCCCGCGTCGGAGCGCCATCCGGAATTTAGAGCGCGCCTCGCCCCCACCCCCACCCCTTTCCTCTGGCAGCGGGAGAACGCGCCCGCGCAATCTGCCAAATGAGACGTGCGTTTGTTTATGAATGGCGGCGGCGGAAGGAAATTGCGCGCGCTCGACCCGCCCTCGCACGCCACGCCCACCCCGTCCCCACACGCCCCATGGGCACCGCGCGGCCGCCCGGCGCTTCCGGTCTTTTCCTTTGCGTTTTCCGAACCGTTCGGGATAGCTTCGGTTGCGTTCTCCTTAGCAACCGATCGGGTTCATACTGTTGTTGCTGTGTGCTTCCGGCAGACGTGGCTCAGTGGAGCAACTGATGTGACTGCAGCGCCTCTGACCGGGAGGTCCTAGGTTCGAGTCCCGACAGTGGAAAGATTTTCGATACTAGATTGTCGACTAGGTTGAATTCAGTCGATGTCTGGAGGAGATTTCTAGCGGCCGGCTGCTCTGATCGGTAGTTTTCCGTGGTTTCTCCGGTCAACATCAGGCGAATGTTAGAGCAGTACCCTAAAAAACGGGATACGGACCACGCGCGCTTTAATTCCTCTTCTTAGTTCTATCCCTACCCTCCCACACACACTTACACCAACATGTACCACGCATACCGGGAGACCGATCAGGAGTTTAGAGCTTCTTCCGATTGGGGCGGTGCCCCTTTGCTGGGTGATACCTTGTCTCTCTCTATTCGTTCTCTTCTCACATATTCATCATATTCCGCATCGTCCACTCTACAGACCACATACTTGTTTTCATTGTAATAATCTTATCTGGCAATACTCAGCACTGCTACCTTTTTCTGTGACAACCAGTCTCCTTTCTCATATCCTGATTCTATTTTTGTGGGTTCCTTTTGTTCCATTGTCTCGCCCTTGACACGTGTTTTCCGTTGTTCCTTCATACGCTTCTATATTATTAGACACTTTACCGCATATTTTGCTGTTTCACTCTCCAGTGGCTTCTGTTTTTTCTCTCTCATTTTATCCATCGTAACTACATCAATGCGTCTCCTTTAATTTTCCTCATATTATCACCGTCATTTTTTAACTCATTCGCACATTCTTTACAACCCAGCAACTCTCCCCATGAGTGAACTCCTTTTCAGCGTTACCGCCTCAACCCTCGAGGTAGTACACAGCTCCATCGGCATTCACAATCGCTGCCTCCTCCATCTCTCCCTCGCTGCCATTGCCTTGGCGAGTAGTGAAGCGGCGGTGCGAGCGGCGAGCGGGCGGCCTGGCGTTTTACGATGTTGACAATCAGCGGTAAAAGCCTCGCGAATAATGCATGGCGGCTCCGCGCGGTGCCGCCACTCACAAAGGCACAAACGACACTAAATTAGCCGCCAGCGAAGGAGCGGCGGCCGCTCAGGTCACACGCAGAGGCGCGCTGACGGGCGCGCTGAGGGAGCAGGCTTCTGCCGACAGAGTCGGGTTTGCTCTCAGTGCTCCAGGCCACGCCATACGGCGGTCTGTCTTCGACCATTAGACCTTAAAAATTGATTTATTCACTGATAGAACTGGGAGATATCCCGAACTATTCGGGATAGCTTCGGTTGCGTTCTCCTCAGCAACCGACCGGGTTTATCCTGTTGTTGCTGTGTGCGTCTACCGGCAGACGAGGCACTGCAGTGTAGCAACTGATGTCACTGCAGTGCCTCTGACCGGGAGGTCCTAGGTTCCCACTCCCCACGGTGGCAGGCTTTTCGACACTAGCTTTCAAGCTAGGTCGAATTCAGTCGCTGTCTGGAGGAGAATTCTAGCGCTCTGATCGGTTGTTTTCCGTGGTTTCTCCGATCAACACCAGGCGAATGCCGGAGCTCTACCCTAACAAACGGGCCACGAACCGCGCGCAATCTTTCCTACTTCTTCCTTATCCTATCCTCACCCCTTACACACGCTTACACTAACATACACTGCACTAACACGCATGCCGGGAGAACGGTCGAGAGCTTAGTGCTTGTCCTGGCTGGGATGGTGCCCTGCGGGTAGATGATACTTGGTTTGGGGAACCCCCACTAGCCAACGGTACGTCGGCGCCAATCTTGCCATTCAGCGCGGGAAGACCATAGCCAGCTCCCGAGCAAAAGCACGCACTACACTTACGGGACCAATGACCGAAGCTGTTGACGCGCCCGGAATCATCTTACCAACCAACCAATTGACTGATTGATGATCTGACTGATTTAAAACTTGATTTCTTCCTTCGACATTAGGAGTAAAAATTTGACTAACAACCGGCCCGGGATGGGATTGTCGAAATAGCTCAGAACAAACCTTTGCACTGGCTGGCTGTATTCCCCCCTCGATGGCATTCGCCCTTCTGGCTAGTCTACATCAAAGGTTTTTTTTCTTGATCACTACCTTCAGTATAAATCTTCCTTTCATTTTCTTCATCGTATTGTCGTCGAATCCAGGCCTCTCTCACCACTAATCGTCACTGTCACTTCAAACTTCTTTGCACGTCTGTCTTTCTTGTCACTTCAAACCTCATGCAGATCTGAACTGAGGATACAGCAGTGTTATCCACCTCAAATTACATAATTCGCCTTTGTCCTATGACGTCATGGGCCCTCCTGATCAAAGTGCGAGCCCAGAAAGGACCCATGAGGGCCTGCCTCCACTATTTTAGAGGGCAGTTTCTTCCATTAACATTTTGCATCAGCTGATTTTTACCGGACGTATGGAGTAACTTTCATCTATTCATCTGTTTATATTACTTTTTAATAACTTTAGGCTTATTACTTTTATAAAATGAAGTAGTTCCCACTGTGACTCCGGAATTTACTGTAAATCTTACAATAACAAAACAGATTCGAAAATGTTTTTTCTTAAACGGTATTCGGTTTTCGTAGCTAGTGAAAGTTATTGTCAATAAAGAGACTTTAAACGCTCAGGATTTACTAGGCTTAATTTGCATAACCATAATGTGGTATTTAACGTATGGGTTGAAATTGTTCATTCACACATATTAGCCTGTACACGTGTTTTCGCTAGGTATTCTTGTCTCATTGCAATTTATTTTCTGAAACACCTTATCATTTAAGCCTAGAGATTCTTAATCAAACAGAACATCGGGATGCTAGAGCCAGAATCAACATCTCATTGCGTGGGAGAGTTTGAGTGAGAGTCATCGTGTGAGTGCTCCATTTTGGTGGTTGAAAAACACGTGCCTTCATGTTGCACATGGCAGTCGATGTTATTTTGAGTAGTTATTATATTGGCTTTAAAACACGTGTGCAATAAAGTCTTCAGTGCAAAATGACCCGATTCATTGCTTCACAGCAAGGTAGCTGTTACATCACTCAAACGGTGTAAATATTGCGAATGATTTATGAGTATATAGAACTCAGTGCCAGTAAACATTTGTGTTGCTGATGCTTTATGAAAGTCATGCATACCCCGACAAGAAACCGGATCATGTCGAGTAAATATTCTTTACTCAGACGGAATAATAAGTGAAGAAAATTTATGAGCATTAGAGTCATTTCAAAATTTGAAATCTAAAGAAAGCCATGTTTCCTAAAATATCCATTTAGACTTTTTTTAGAAAAAGCTTCTAAAGAGTTACTTCTTGTGGCATTACTGACTTATATTGCTAAAATAAATGCTTTCTACGATTAACTTCATAAAAAGAAAACAAGTGTAAAATGCATTTCTCTGCTTTAGATAATGATGAGAAATGTGTCATTTCAAAGGTTGTTAACAAGTAAAATTAAAAGGTTTCTCACAAGAACCAAACTAGTCCGAATTCGAATTTTTTTTAGGAGGCAAGAAAAACTCTAAATCTAGATCTGCTTAGTAATGAATTTATGATTTTCCTCGCCTTACATCTTTCAATGTGTTTGGCTCTTGTCGGAAGGAATTGTTCCAGCAGATAGCGCCAGTTGTAGGGAATAACTTGAAATATCTCAAAATATGGAATTTTGGACTTGTTTGGTTCTTGTAAGAAACCGTGCAATTAATATCGTGAAAGATGATCAGCGACTGTCGAAATGTAACTTAAATAGACGTTTGATATTATTTTTAAGTGTGAAACGTACCTCAATTTGTCCTAAATGGCTATTTATCGTAAACGGAAGCCTTGACCAATATTTGTATGTTTAATCGCGGAAAGAGTAAATTTTTCGAAACTATTTAAATAAAAACTGACGACATTTTACACTTACTTTCCTGTTAGAAGTACGTTTCATAAATGCTCGAATGATTGAAGTAAAGATCAGTAAACAAACTAGTTAAAGATAACTTGGTTTCTATGCGATATAAATCGATTTTGCTTCAAGGATATACGTGACTTGTAGAAGCATCCTAATCATTTTTCTGTATTAGCAAATCAGAAGTGTTTTTTAAACATCTTTGGTCAATAGGTGATTTTTATCGTTTTTCAACATCTTTGGTCATATAGCGACCACTAAGTGTTTCTAACAGTAGGGAGAACACGTAAGGACAACACAAACATTCATGCCCAAGGCGGAATTCGAAACCACGACCCTTGCAGCCGAGGCTACTATGGCCTTTCAGCCTTAACGACCTCAGCTATCGAGACCGGCAAATCTTAAACTTATACGAAACTAATTTACACAAATTACTCACAACACTTACAGCTCACTTACAGCTTATTAAAAATTCAATATATATGTTCAAAATTTTCAGAACAATATTACAAAATACCGTGAGAAGCGTTTATTTCCTGATAACCTGAAAATATTGAGATTCTTTATAACATTATCTCAAGTGGACCCAACTACAGACTAATAATTATTAACAGTTTTGAAAAGTGTAAAAGTGATTTTGTGTCTTATAAAGGAGGTTACACTATTGTTATGTTCATTCAGCTCCGGTAAACAATAAAAAGCCTTCAGACGAGCCCAGAATTGAATTTAAGAAATCGAGCAAACGATCACTTGAGGCCATCGGCAGACCGGAGCATGGGTGACACTCTCCGTTGGCCAGCCTCTACCCAACCCATCCCCGCCGCCCCGCCGCCCCGCCGCCCCGCCGCCCCGCCGCCCTGCCACGTCCCCCGTCGTCCTCGTTCCGGGCGGGCGGGCGCTAATACAACAAAATGGGCGCGCGCTGTTTGCGCAGCGAAACTCATTTACGCGACTCATTTGCGCCGTCCGCGCGCAAACACGCGATGGCACGCGCGCGCCGCCCCGCCCCTGCCCCCGCCCCTACCCCCACCCCGCCCCACCGCATGTTTGCGGACGCGGGAATAAAACAATTGAGCGACGGCGGCCGACCCCATCATCCCTCTTGTCCCGCGCGTGTTTAGTTTGCCGCGTCGCCGACGGAGCGAGATTCCGCCCGGATTTAAGAACTGCGCTCTTATCTGTATTGTTTATCTGTATTGTTCTCCCTAGGCATCACCGTACTTTTTTCTTTCACGGAAACTGCTTCAGTGACTTGTGTGTCAACTTATTCCTATGTACGGTTTTACAACATAATTTTCAAAAAAAGATATTTGAAGTTTTGAGAAAAGATTAGTTTACTAAGTTCAAAGCAAAAGCTGCTTATTTAATTTAGTGTTTAGAGCCACAAAATGGCGTTATTAAATTTGTAATGTTTCGAGAGTGATAGAAGCATATTGTACTGGAGCAAATAACATATGCCTAAAGTGTATAACGTTTACGAGCAAACATTTGTCACTTTACTGAAGGAAGGAGAAAACAACGAAAACTAGTGATTAGAAATAAAGAGAATTAAAAGAACGAATTTAATATTACGTGATTTATAAAAACGTTTGTATCATATTTATTATTGCTAATTGAAGATCCATGAAACCAGTTCATTGCGAATGAATATATATTGAAGTGACTATTAATATTACAATAAAGGACTTCATTAATATGAGTAAGAAATGCCACTAATAGGATGAGATTTTGAAAAATGCATGAACTAGAACGAAAGTTCGGGAACTAAACGTCAAATAACTGCCAATTTTGCTGTTATGAGTGTACTGGTCATGAGTCCAGTATTAAAAACTTATTATGAATATGAAATATCTATGCTTCAAATTCACCCAGATGTATCACCTATACTACATAAGGTGACAACACAATCCAATGATTGTAAGAATCCAATGGTTGTAAGAATGATACAAATCTGCTTCTTTGTTGTTCCGTGATTGTATTCCTTTTAATTTTCCCGCATGTTACGTACTTAGTAAAATTATTGCAGTGAAAAATGTCATTTTCTTGCATCTGTAAGTAGCAAGTGTTTTTTTTATTTACTTTTGCTAAAGGTTGCATGCACTGTTCGACCTTAAGCGACTACTAATGGAACAAAACAAAGGGTACAAAACCTAATACAAATAAGTAATTCTATGAATTCCGGAACCCTATTTGAAACCTTCACTCAATGATTTCCCGATGCCATTCCAGACGTTCTTTATGTAATTGAACTATCTTCTGAGATAGTACGGCTTAAGATGCGTTGGAGAAAGAAACAAGTTTCATTACGTAAGTGGCCTGGAACGGAGGTCATCTTCTAGTGATAATTCTAGAAATTCAGATTTCATTGATAAATCACAAGTCAATGAAAGAGGTAAAAGCAAATTCAAAAATGCTTCAAAGAAAAGCGTAAACTAGTTGTTCCTAATAAAAGAAGCAGAGAAAGGCAAGTAGAAAAACATAAGTAGAAGCAATAGTTCAGAAAGTGGCAGTTCTTCTAATACTGATTGTATAAAGTCATTTCATGTATCGTCTTCGGGGTGCGAAGACTTTGCAGGATGACCGAATTCAGAAATCATCAGTTCGTAATGACAATGGCGTGGGAAGTTGTTATCGACAGAAGTTCTCTATAATAAAAGATAGGGCTTACGTAGAGATCGGACAAAAGAAAAGTTTTACTTGAACGATGTACGAGTTGCTACATATATTGTAAAGTTATAAATTGTGTGTAAAATAACATACAATTATTAATTAAGAAGGTGGTTTGACTACTGACTCTTCTGAAACCCTTGTGGATGCAATGTGTTGTGAAATCAGATCAAAGCCGCCATTTGCGGAGCCAACGCGAGAGCGAGGCGAGGAGTTGCCTTGTGGGTGAACTAGGGCGAAATAAGTCGGGCTGGCTGCCCTTGGAGGAGACGTAGTTAAAGGGAGAGCCGCGGCGGACGCTGAAGCCTGCTGCACTTGGCGGTGCTGACAAGGAGCTGCGGCGGCGCACACCACGGGCCGGCGACCCTGTCGACGCGCTTCCTCCCGCCCTCTACTTCCGGCTCCCCGCCCCGCATCGCCCCGCGCAGCTCCGCCACAAGAAATCTCGTGTGATCCTCCTGCGCCACCGGCTTTGCGGTCTTAGCAGCGCGCCGGTGCGGGCGGGGGCGCGGACGCCGGTGGGAGCGCGGGCGGGGCGGGGGTGCGGGCTGCGGCGCGGGCGGGGGCGGGGACGAGGGCGGGGCGGGGCGCGGACGGGGCGCGGGCGGGACGCGGGCGGGGCGCGGGCGAAGCGCGGGCGGGAACGAGGGCGGGGCGCGGGCGGGGCACGGGCAGGGCGCGGGCGGGGCGCGGGCGGGGGCGGGGCATGGGCAGGGCTGGGGCATGGTGGGACGTGGGTGTGGGCGGGGACGTGAGCGGTGCGCGGGCAGGACACGGGCGGGGGCGAGGGGGTGGGGAACGAAGCGCAGAGCTTGCAGGAGGGCCCAGTGCGATGTCGCCGACCTCAACCTTGTTTGCAGATGTGTCATGGCTCTCGGATAAGATGTAATGCGTTATTTTGTCTTGCTTAACTGATGGATTGTTCGAAGTTCAGATGATCAGATAAACAAGCGCATGTTTCTGATTCAAGATGAAGCAAATTCTAAGACGAATTATTAATTGAAAATATTTTCTTTTAAGAATAAGAAACATGTTTAACTTCATTATGAGTATCTGTTAATTAGAGCTTTTCATAAAATTTGTTCACTCAAACATTTGAAATAAATTGTAATGACTGACTGTTACTGCTGAACAAATAATTGGAATATGCCGATCTCCAGATAATTATACCGGGAAAAAATTAAAATTAATAATATCAGTATTATCATGATAAATATATTTGTTGCTAAGAATGCTAGCAACTGATTGCAATGTTTGAGGAAGTGTAAAGCTGCAACACTTGATTCTCTACACATTATTTCTCTCTTAATAAAATAAAATTTATAAAGTTCTTCAAGAATATGTTTAAAAAAATGACATGCGCAGAAATTTAATTTAAAAAATAGCCGTTCATACCGTTACAAAAACAAAGTGGAAGACATTTTCTCTAAAATGCGAAAGGTGTAATCCAAAGGATAAGATTACAGAAAATGGTAAGATATACTACTTCTCTTCCCAGTGCCCGGATTCATTTCAGCGAATGTTTTTATTGATATTGGTACACCTAATTTGAAATATTTCCCTACTGTGAATTAAAATCAACATTGAAGAACAATTTTTCGTGCCTTTTATGCAAAGATCATGGATGTCGTACTTTTATAGAAATTGATTTTAACGGTGTTAGTGTTTTAGTTTTCAGATACTTATATTGGAAAACATTTTAACGAACACTAATGGGAAATGTCATCCACTAAAACGAAAATCAGAACTTCGCGATTTATTTTATGAAGATGAATGGCACTCAACTGTTCATTTTCGTGTGCATTTATAGTGAAGAGGGTAAAATAGATATGCAATGAGAATGTCATATTAATGATTGTAATCATATTCCTGATTGTATTCAAAATCATTCTCTTTGATGGAACGCTTTAAAGAGAGAGAAAATATCTGTTACCTTAGGTTTTCACTCCCATTCCTAATAAGGAAATAATTAGTAAATTATTTTACAATACTTGTGTAAGAACTTCTTAATGCATATACAACTGCAAAATGTTCATTTATCTATTCGATGCTAAGTACTGTTAAACTGATGGTCATATCTTGCACAGGACTCAGAATTTCGATATTGCGTTTCCGTACCCTTATTTATTACTATCACCTCTGAACTATTTCTCGTAGTAACCAAATTCATGGGACAATTTAGTGCCCTCCGAGGCGAGGGGTGGGTAATTGAAGAGGCTCGGGAGGGCCTGCCCCGCTCCGCCGCCGTCCCCCGGCGCCGGGGGCGTCGCGACGCCGCCGACAGCGGCGCACGCGACGCAGACTGTACGCGACGCGCCGCGACGCGCCGCGCCGCGACGCGCCGCTCGTGAACTATTTTACTACCGCGGAGAGCTTTCGGGCGTCGTATAAAGTTGCAGGCGGTCGCGATAGCGGGAGCCGGAGGCAAACAGAAGCAGCGATTCGAAGAGAAGACGGGATTAAAGCCTATAAATTTGGTGTGTCAGCCCCCGCCGCCCTCTGGGGCCCCCGCACGCCTGCCCCTCCCCCTGTTCCTGCTTGCTCGTTGCGCCGCTCTGGCCGGCCGGCGGGGCTGTTCTTCGCCTCTTGTTCTGCAAGGTTGGCTAGATTCTGCCTTGGCTTGTTCCGTCATCGTTGTTCTACGTGTTGCATTGGATTCTCGCCTGATATTACCCATCCTTTGGCCACCGTCCGACTAGACTTTTTCCTGTATTCTAATGGAACCTCTTTCTCTTAGGCTTAAAAGTGAGATACCGGTAACGTTATTTCTCATATCCGTATTCTTGCCTTCCTTATATCATTTTCATCAATATAACGAAACTTTCAATTACTTGAATTCTTCTATATAATATATTAATGAATGTATATTGAAACATTATGTAATTTTTCTCTGTGTATTTCTCTCTAATTCTTTAACCTTTTGCCTAATTCGTGTTTCTTCCTTAAACATCGGTATTCCACCAAACTCGAAACAGGAATATCTCCTCATACCACTCTTCATTTTTTGTTTCTTGTTTATAGCTTTTGGAAGTTCTCCGTTCGACCGCCTTCGTCCCTGGAGCACCCACCAACTGCGGGACTTCCTCCGTAGGTCCAGCCTCTTCCGGCCCCTCCTTGGCGCCGCCCTCTTCTTCCGCCGCTTCCTCCTCCTCCTCCTCCTCCTCCTCGCCTTCCCCATCGCCGCTACTGCAGCGTCCCGACCCCAGCGACCCTTGTTCCAATTATTATACTTGGTTAGATATGTAATTACGGAGGACCCCGAACTCCCAAGTCACGCTGCGTGCGCACAGCCATAATTTACTTTGCATTGTGCCTCCGCCGCCGCCGCCGCCTTATATAACCCCACTTAGCGCTCCGGAGCTTTATTATGTGAATTTGAGTAGTTTTCCACTTGAAGCTGTAAAACCGAGCAAACGTGCCTTACGAGCTTTTATGTTTCAGGCGAAACCGGCGAAAATTTCATTTTTATTACAAGCTGCCTGCTTCCGTGAACTCTTACGGGCCAATAAAGCTCGCTCCCAGCTTAAACAAATTGTATGGCCGTTGGTGTTATTTTACCCCAGCGACACTTACTTCTAGGTCGTGTACCTTGTACTTTATGCCGCTGTCACTTGCTTCGGACAACCTAATAGGACGAAAACTTTGTGTTGCGGTACTTTATCGACGCATATTTGCACTTTGAAGATTTTCTTATTCGCTAATGGGGTACCGAGAGTGAGAAGCAATAAAATACTTTTGCCAAAGAGAGCTAACTGAAAGAACTTTCACCGGAGGAAATTGGTGCAACTACAAACTCTGAAAATAGGAAACAATAAGTTAATTAACAAATAATTATTGTAAATAGGTACATATTTTTCTAGTTTAAAATTGTTTCATGATGTAAAAGACAGTTGTGCGATCGATGAAATATTGCCCAACGCATTGATTGTTGTACGTTTTGTGAGATCAACTACACGAATTTACGTTTGCAACATTTTTATAACCTTATATAACATTTATAAAACAACCAAAATAATAATTTATTGTTGTAAACTGCAGTTGTGTAATCGAAATCTTAGTGTCATCGCGAGGAAAATTTTGTTTCCCGCACCAAACTCAACGTGGATTTTTAAGGGCGAAAAAATCCTTCTTACGCCTTCCTTCGGAGGGGAAGTAAAGCCGGCTGTCCCATGTAGTAGATTTACTGCATCTAAAAGAAGTCTCTGAGCGAAATCGAGATCCGCCTGTTTCGCCGCCCAAGATAATACCTCCTTTCTCCGCTAGGTGGTGAAAGGAGCGTAGCGAAATTTGCGTGGTTATACGGAAGAGCGGGTCTGATGGCCCGAGTCTCGCCACGTAAAATAAGGCATTAACTAACTAACTAACGAGGTTCGCGCAACAAAGTCACGCCGCTCTCTTCCACCGCTGCGCTGGTAGCGTTGCAGGGCCGGCCCTCGTCCTTCGTAAGCCCCGCCCACCAACCCCGAGTGAGCCGCGCCCACGCAACAAGACCGGCCGCGTAATCATGCACACGGCCGTCATCATCATCGTCATTAATTCCTAAGCGAACCGCAGGACGCGGCGGCGGAAAAACGCGCGCTGCGCCGGGGAGTGCGCGCGCGCGCCTGCCTGCCTCGCCTAAGCGGCTTGCGGTCGCGCGCGCGTCCCCTCCAAAGCCCGCGCCGACGCGCGCTCCGAGCGCTCCACGCGCCCGGAGCCCTAATTAGACGCGGGGCGCCCGCCAGCGCCCGCCCGCCCGCCCGCTCGCCTTTCGAAACCCGCGCGCGTTCTTCCGCTGTCCACCGGTCGCGCGGGCGGGCGGGCGGGCGCCGGGTCTGATTGAAACCGCACATATCCCGCGTCCGTCTGATGTCAGGCGGCTTTGGACGCGAATTATACGGGAATTGCTCGCTCGCGCGGCATGCACGTGCGCGCGGATAGCCTGCGTAATGCGGCTCCGGTCGAAGAATCGCCGCCCCGCCCCCCGCCCGCCCGCCCGAATGCAGAATGCAGCGAGCGGCGCAGGCGCGCCCGCGCGCGGGAATAACAACGCACCGGCGTAAGCCCCGGGATCCGCGCTGACCGCCGGAAGTCCGAGGGCGGTGGCGCGCGCGCGCGCGTTCTCTTCGACGTTTTCGCGTCCCCGGGGGTCGAGCCGCGTGCTGGTTCGCGCGCGTGCGATGCATGCGGGATGAGTGGGGGCGGGGGAGAGCGAGCGGCGACGCGCAACCGGCGCGCTAAGCTCTTGAGGCGGGCGGCGCGCGCGAACGAACGCTGATCGGAGTGATTGACGGGAGCGACGCACCGCGCGGCCCGCCCGACCATGCACCGGAACCCACGGCGACGGACGGAGAGAGAGGTGAATGCGACAGGAATTGGAAGTGGGCGGGGCCGCGTTTCCGTCGCGGGCGGGGGCCGGTGGTATCAAAGGGGCTGCGCGGACCGGCAGGCGGCTTCGGGCGGTCGCAGGTGCTTACGTGGGGGCGGAGGCGCTCGCGACAGGTGCCGCGTGACCGGGCGGGGGCGGGGGCGGGGCGGGCAGCGGCCGCGCGGATGGCGGGATGACCACGCGATCGCCCGGCGATCCGCGCACCGATAAATCGGATTTCGACGTCGCGGCGCGCGACGTGGCGGGATATTTCGCCATTGTTCGTCCGCAACGCTCCACGGCAGATGAAGGCCTCGATGCAAATTTGATTCTAATAAATTGATAGATTTAAGAGACACAGATTGATTTATTGTTTGATTGGTTCAATGACTGATTGATGATCAGTTTAATTCGTGGATCAGAAGGATGCGGAGCTGCCACGGTTTCATATTTTATTGTTACGTTTGTCGCATTCGATGTGTATGCCTGTGCTTAGATGGCATCGATGCAATGTGAAAGTTCCCCGACCGACGTTTTGGAAATAACATCTGTTCAGAAAATGTCCTTCGTCTTTATCTGAAATGCTATATATCTTTCGAATTTCCTATCAAACATATCATATATCTCTCGATGCTGAGTAGCGAGAAATTTTTATTCTCAAGGCTTCAATCGGACCTTCACAAAAACCGGATCTTAGCGAAAGAATGACAGTTTTTAGGAAGAATGTTTAAAAATACTCAATAATATTGTACCTTTTAATGCTATATCTTAAATAATACTACAACTATTGTAGAACAAATATTTTTCCGTTTCTTATTCTGAATTTCTGAACACTGAATTCAGTGGAAAAAAAATACAGTTACTCAAATTATCGTTTTCAATGTTGTCATGGCAGGAAGTATGACGAAGGATGTAATGAAAAATTTATTGATTTACCCTTGAAAATAGATTTTATTACATCGGAGCGAATATTTTGTTAACCATCCTTGCTAAAACCTTCATTTTCTTTCTGTATTCAAAATTCAAGTACTATGGCTTAGTGTAGGGTTCACAGAATTTTGAAAACATGCACAGAATTCGCTTTTCCCTATAGAACGTCACACACAGTTTTTAACTGTTTCTGACGTAAAAATAAATAAATAAAAACCTTTTCCTAAAGTCGGCTCCACACATTCGGCATTCGCCGAGTAGCGAGCTACCGCTCGCCCAATCCCGAACAGCTGACGTGTTCGGCGAATGTTCGCTCCCGTTGATATGCCGAAAAGACCGACACGCGGTTGGTAGGGCGAACCCTGAATGTTCGTCACTCGGCAAATAGCAAGCAACTCATCCACACTACTCGTGATTCGGCGAGCGGTTGCTCGCTGTTCGCCGAATAACGAATATGTGTCGCCGTCATTATACATTTTTTGGAATTCTTAATATATCCTATTGGAGTAGAGGCTTTGACTTGGTGTCCGTCAATGGGTTCATTCTACAGCTGAGCCGTGAAAGGGCGCAGGCGGGGGAGGTCGGAAGGCGCGGGCGCCGAGGCGGCGCGGGTGGAGCCGGAAGGCGCGGCGCTGCAGGCGGCAGGGATCCCCCGTAAGCCTGACAGACGCCTCGTAAACTGCACCCGCGCCGCCGCCTGTGTTTGCTCCCGTGGGACCCCGCCTCCGCCTCCGCCTCCGCCTCCGCCTCCGCCTTCGCTCCGGCTGCCCTCGCTGCCAACGCTGCTCCCCGGAGGCGCGTGTGCTCTCCTCCGGGCGCGCGTGGCGCTGCCTGGCGGGGTGCGTGGGGCCACACGTGGAATCAACAGCTGTTTTGGCAACTAGGGTAGCCGCTTCGCAAAGAACCATGGCTACGTGCTAGGGCACAATATGCTCACAATTTCTTTTTCTGGCCCTAGAGACCCTTTCTTGAGGAATGATTGTCATGAAATATCAATCGGATTGCGTGGGTGCTGCTCCTCTGCTTCCCCTAAACTCCAGGTTCGATTCCCGCTCACTTCGTGTGTAAAGTTTCGCGTAATAGTTTTTTCTCCTTTTTCACGCCGTTCTCTTGATCAACCATTGCATTTAGACTTCATTCTATCCTAGCTTCTGCATTATTCATCCTCATCGATATTTTCTTCACTGTTCATTATTACGATATTCCATGATAAAATGAAATTCCTGAGCTAGGTTAATAATAAATTATATAATAACAAATAAAATTAACAAGAGCTGTAAGTAATGAAGTACTGAGGAAGTACTATATTAATGTCTACCACACCTCAATTAATTTATTTTTGCGTACATGGAACTGCTTCATACAAAAACACCATAAATTTGCGCAAAATCAAGTTGGAATGTATGTCAAGCTTGTGTTTCAACTAAGCTTTCCTAAATAAATTATATTTTTACTTTAATTAAATAGATCTGCGGGAAAAAGATATCGCGGAAGGCCGAGGCGGTCATGGCACCAAAGTTTTTAAATCCAAGGAATGGAACAGGCCTTTGGCCTACTAAGAAGTACAAGAAGAAGAAGACATTAATTAAATTGTCGTAGTAAATCGATCACTTGGTTTTTAGTGTATCAGGAGAAATAAGGAAAAGGTAATGTATTGGAAGCGAAGGCGTGGTTCACAAAAGTTAATTCGCGTTGGTTCTAAAAACACCAAATAATGACACCTTAAAACACTCCTCTGTCCTCCTCGGCAGATTCCAAAGCTGCTTCCATGCTTAGTTTAGGTCATTTTTATATATTTTCTTGCATAAACGATCCATTTTTCTCACTTTGCCAAAAACACCCAAAGAAATGAACATTTGAAATTTGAACATTTAAAGAAATGAAAATTTGATATAAACAGGTGAAAATTTCCCAATTTCCTGCGCAAGTTTAATTAACATAACTTTCTCTTACAAAGTAACTTCGTAAGTGATAAAATAAAAATATTTATTTCGAGAAAATTCTACAAATAATGAAAAATATAAGCAAATTGAAAGTTAAAGTAGTAAATATGAATGTCAAACAGGAAAAACTAAATTAAATCTTTTTAATCAATAATTAAATCTGCAAGCCCTAAATTATCTTCAATTGACCAAAGAGAAAATGTAGACACTTTACATATGAGGTCTAGTAATTGCTAACATATTGCAATAGTAAACTTTTCCTTCATTAGCACATCGTTTATAGTGAATCTACTTTATCTGCATTTGCAAGTACGATTACCTTGCCAAAATGAATCTTGTCAATCAGTAATCAAAGTGAGATAAAGTTTATCGGTACAAATTTAAGCCTCATCAGCTCTTCTGACACTAATCCCATCGATGCACATCCAATGAAATCGCATTACAACCGTTACAAGGCGACGGTAGCAAACTTGCAAGGTCAAAGAAATCAATATTTTAACAATCGATCATTTATCGCAGTTTCGTTGGTTTCGGGATGTCATCAATCTTCCTTAATTAAAAATGACCATAACTAAACTGCAGACACTCCAAACATGTGCTGTTTTCATAGCACTCATTCAGCTCTCATAAATGGATATCCTTCCATGAATCACACCAAAAAGTAATTTAAATATTTACAAATATTAGGATTAAGTTACAAAATTTAACAAATTACTACTTACTACTACTACTAACTATCCTACTTAATATCCAATTAACTCTTTACTATCTTTGTAGGTATTAACACGTTAACGGGACAGTTCACACGTATTTGTAAAAGAAATACGTAAATTAACTTTTATAACACTTTTTACAAGAAAATAGACGTTTTTTGGAGGTTGATGAATTGATAAAGTTTTAACCTTACATCACCTAGTTTCTTTCTGAAATTCAATTGAAAATGTGTTTTCGTAGATTAGTTTTCTTTCTCGAGCGGCCTCTTGATTTCAATTATAAGTTTTACAATTAAAAATGTACATGCCAATTCGCGGTGATTCTATACTTCATCGACAAGTTCATGCGGTCCGTACTATAGTACTCCTATTCGAATATGTTGAATTTTTGATAAGCAAAGCTTATTTGAGGCAGGGTTTTTGGTAGTCACCCCGTTTTCCCTGCTTCTCAATTCCTGACTGTCCATCATCGTTCTTAATATGAATGATGGTATTTATTGTATCATCGTGACCACCTAACCATCAAATGTCAGATATTACTTGAAAACGTCCAATTCAAGAAAGAAGCGAGCAACGTGCCAGTGCAGCGATGCTAAAACTATTTGCATTCGGTAGGTGAATAATATCAATTCTTGATAAAACGCTTATTTCCATCTGTATCCAGATTTCAACTTTTGATCGTTTAGTCGTAGTACATCATACACGGTTGATAAATAACACTAATACTAATAAACTAATTAAATTACTAATATTCTGCCTTCTTACATATTGACACCGCCACAAACGAAGCGCAGGAAAATTAAACTTTAAGGTAGTATGTTCGGTGAAGTACCCCCAAAAAATACTTTAAATGAAAGTAAAATCTCTGTTCTTGAAGATCATAAGAAACAATTTGGCCCATACAGTCCTAAATTATGAATAAAAGAAGTTTAAATTAATACAGACATTTATTGAGAAAATCTCGCGGGCATAGTTTTCTGTGAGTTATTGAAGAAGTTATGCGGCTAATGTGCCTTTTTCTTTTATTCAATAATCAGTAAATTTTTTTCGAGATCAGATATCAAATTATATAACGTACCTCACCCGACATTCTGAGGAGTAACTTATAAAAAACTGCTGCGAAATTCTTTGCAAACGAAAGTACTGGCACTCGACCTAGGAGTTACATCAATCCCAGTTCGACTAAGTAAAACAGCTGTATCTTATCACTGCCACCATCTCGACGTTCAGCAACAATCAATTTCTCAAATATCTATGCGGCATTGTTGCGGAAATTTCAATTAAACTCGGAGATTGCTTAAAAACAATCAAAAAACACGAAAAAATAAAAAATAAAAGTAATATTGGCATTTTCAATCATAAATTATAATTAATATTAAATTATTTTTCATATCATTCATTCAATTTTTCTCGTGACCCATAGTTGGTCTGAAACCTTTATATATTTCATTAATTTTGAACAGAAATTATGCAAAAATTAATCATTTTTCACAAAGTATGTCATGACCTCTTTAAAAGAGCTAATTTTGCACAACAGACATTGTCTAAGGCAAAGACCTCTATCTTCAATTCTGTAGTTTTGAATTTTTTTTGCAATTTTCGAAGTAACTAGCAATACTCAAAATTTGGATTAGCAACATAACTCTTACCGTCCCTTATTACATAAATGGAGAAATTTGGAGCAGTTGTTGAAACAAAAATCGTAAATTTCAATCGCACATTACACAGAAACCACTTATTTTTTTCACAGAATTCAACATGACCTTTTTTAAATAGATAATTTTGTACAACAGACTTTGTGGGAGTCAAAAATCTCTATCTTCAATTTTTTAATTTTTTATAATTTTTTTTCTTTCAATTTTCGTAAAATCAGAGATTTAAACGAAAAGGAGATCTGCATCATTGTCTTTAACGTCTTTCGCACTATTCAACTACGAAATTGAATAAAAAAAATTTGGAGTCATTTTTTTGAAATTGTGAAAATGTCCGAGGGACTTCTTGAAAGTGCCCCCCGGAATTAAAATATCGGTTTCAAATTCCAAAGTCCGCGGCATCAGACAGAACGATTGGAGAGTATCAATTTTGAAGAAAATGGACTGAACGGTTTATGCACTAGCGTTGGGTACAGACGCACGGACAGACGGACAGATGGACAGACGGACGGACCGACAGACGTTTTGTCATCAATCGATTTTTCGGAATGAAAGACGCACAAAACATGGAATATGGCAACGTCACTTGTTAGAGGATTTTTTTTGTATATTTAGCAACTGGATGTATCCACTTTTTCGTTATCAGGGCCCGGTAATAAGAGTTTTTGTGTTGAAAATTCGCCGTTTTTCGGCACACGATTACATTACTATCTCTTCTTACGTTAGTAAGTGCTAGAAAGTAAAAATATTTTAGGAATTTAGTATGTTTCACACGTTGTTTATCGCTGCAATAACCAATCTAGCACCAGAAATTCATGCATTAGAAAAAAGAACTTACCAAATGCTTTGCTTTCTGCTATTTCTATTCATTTTAAACAGATTCATCTCTTAGACAGGTATGGCAGTAATCCAAAAGTGAACTTTTGTTTTTGAAAAATGTGTCGACCTTGAGAAAAATGTAAGACCGGAATAGTTGTAACTTTTTTTGTTTCATTTTATTCATTCTCCAAGTAGGTCTTAAAGTAGCCTGCAGCTGGCAACATCACAAAAAAGGATTGCAATATCATTTTCAGAATATGTGTCTCTAAATGTGCTCCAAAAATGTACTTCTATAACTGCACTTTAATTGTTGATGATACGATGAGGACCTAATTCAAATGAAAATGGTTTCATAATTTTAGGTATAAAAAATCACGTCATAATTACACTTTTTATTAGATTCTGAAAATCGCTTTTAAAATAACGTTCTTCTACGACCCCGACCCCAAAAAAATGTAAATATAAGAATACAATTTCGTTGTATTCCTCTATAACACATTTCAACTCCTTTCACGAATTCTTGCAAATGTTTGTTCCTCCTGCAACGATGTCGTACTAACGTGGAAAGAGTTTCCAGGCGAATGCCAGAGCAGTACCCTACGAAACGGGCCACGGACCGCACGCGCTCTGTCCTTCCTCTTCCCTGTCCTATCCTCTCCCCTTACACACACACATACTAACATGCACTACACTACCACACATGCCAAGTGACCGGTCGGGAACTTAGAGCTAGTCCCGGCTGGGACGGTGCCCCGCTGGTGGGAGAGTCCTGGTTAGGGGCAAACCCCACAAGCCGACGGTAGGTCGGCGCCGGATCTCGCCATCCAGCGGGGAAAAATCACCGCCATCTCACGAGAAACAAACATGCACCACACTAACGGGACTAATGACCAAAGCAGTTGACGCGCCCGGAAACACGAAAAAACCGAACCAACCAATCGAAACAGTTACCACTACATATTCCTACTTTTCTGGACTTCTTTCGTCGTGCGTGTATATAGAAACCTGAAATGAATCGTGACTCATCGCATTGTGTGGTATTCCAACGAAAAATGCCAGTGTATGCCGGAGGGAGGCGCCCACCCGGAGGGGCGGAGGTGGAAGTGGCCAACATTCGCCTGATTTATCCCCGCGCGAACGAAACGGCCGGTCGCACCTGGCGACGACACCTCGCGGCGGCGGCGGCGTTCGCCCGTCCACACGCGACTGCGTCCCGCTTCCCGCGCGGTCGACCCTTCACGCTCAGGCCAGCGCGCTCCAAAGCTACTTGCAGGGCGATGCTACAGCGCCTCTGGGTACCGAATCGAAAACCCTGTCGATCCACGTAGAATCAGATGGACAAATCGGGTTTATGACAGATTTTCTCTGTGTTATCCCAAGACTCCTTGTTCTCATGCCCTGTTCATCGTTCATTCCATTCAATCTCAATCAGAATCATCTACTCATTAAGTTTTTTACAGTTCCTGGTAAAGGCTTCAACGACTAGGGTAGAGAAAATTGTAGACAACCTTTTGTCCTTCGACATACGTACGCAACAGAATAATCTGCTTTCAGTTTTCACGAAAGAATTTTAGTAACTATAATTGTTTACATATTTTCGATTTTAGCGTAAATGCTCAAATACTATTTCATGGACACACATTAAAATTAAAAACGTAAACGATGAAATCGAAATTAGTTTCTTAAGACTTCAAACCTTCTAACACGTTGACAAATTACACCTATCCTTGAAAATAGATTTTATTACATGGGAGTTTTTTTTTTGTTTGTTTTTTTCTCCCTTTCAAAATTCAAAATTTAAGTAGTATATGACTTAGTGTAGGGATCACAGAATTTTGAAAATGTGCACACAATTCACTTTTCCCCATAGCACGTCATACGCAGTTTTTAACTGTTTTTTGACGTAAAATAAATAAATAAATAAATACCAGAACTGATAATCAATTGAAGGGATCGCCAGCAAAAGGTGCTAACTGACACTTTGGCCGAAAGTTACGGTCGTATGCCAGGGAATTATGTCGCTGGTGCAATCTTGTGAGCGTACACGTACTACAAAGCATTTATTTTCGGCACTCGAAAGTTGGCATTAGTTGCAGAAGGTGCTATCTGGATAGAAACGGCGGACACGGTGCGCACGCCCCCCGTAACGAAAATCGTAAAACTCCTTAACAAAGGCAGGTAAATTATGATGATTGGCAAAGGCTGAAGAATATGAAGCTCAAAGTTGCTCTAAAACAGTATATAAACTTCAAGGGGGACGCAGTTCAATCGAAATCACCTCCAAACACGGTAAAATGCAAAACGTGCTATCTGCCGTGGGTCTGCACACTAATGGCGCTACAAATCAATATACAATATAATAACATTTTCATTATTTAACAATAATCTATGATGACCCCCTACAAAATAATCGTCAGGATCCGCCCCTACTGCACACCAAGTGCATTAAACGAAACTAGTGAACACGTTTCAAGAATGTCCCTTGCAGTAAAGTTGCTTTGAACTGGTTTCCATTATGTTGACTGACAAGATAGTGTCAATTGCTTGATTGATATGTAGTGTATAGCAATAACGTATTTAAACATTTACTTCCAAATTCATTCAATATTCCAATACAAATTTTATTTTATTTACTGTGTCTGTCAGACGTCAAAAGTTCCTTGCACATATACCGGCACATATAACACCTTCTGCCTCTAGATTATTTCTAAAATGATCAATATTTCATTCAAACGTAGCAATGTTGATTCTGCACACACGATGAGGGAAATAGAAAATATTTAGTCGCAAAATCAATGCAGAAATATCAATATTTTGATAATTAAATGTTTTTTGTGGTTCCTGTAAAATTAGATATGTCAGTTAGCACCTTTGCTAGCGACCCCTTCAATTATCAAGCACTTATAATTGTAAAATTATGCATAAATAGTTATATAAACCGGGAGTATTTCCAATTCTTTGATTTTTCTCTCTTTTACGGCATTTTGTAATAATGTATCACTGAATTCATATTATTAAATTTTGCATTCTAAATCATTTTGTGTCGAATATTAATGTTTGTATTAAATATTACTATGAAAATACAAAATTCTAGAAAATTTTATTAAACCTATGATCAAAATTCGAGCAAAATAATTTTTGAGTCCCAAAAGTTACTTATATCTTTTATATGTGTTAAAATGTGGTTTTGAGAACATTTGTTTATGCGTTAATTCATTCTAATGTAATTTCATTCGTCTGGTGAACGAATTGGCAAACTTTAAAAAATAAAAATACGAAATTTCAAACTTCGCCTACACTCCAACTTCCTTTCTTCTCTCGTCTTCGACTATCTTACAGAGCATCATTTTCTGAAGTAGTATCATTTCAGGACTTATCAACCATAAAATACTACAACACAAAATTTAACTGTACGAACTGAAATGAGGTTTCTCGTACCTGCTTATGTATCCGATACAGCTGCATTCACTTTGCGGTAATTACGCGTTACATCATTGAACATCACACCACACTACTCGCTTAAAGTTGACTCCCAATACCGACCGTTAACTCTCTTGCCTTTCCGTGTCTCCTTCATCGCCCCTCCTCCCGAGCATTTGGTAGAGAGCAGCACTCCGAACTCCACCTCTCGCCACCGCCCTCCCCCACCCCCACCTCCCGACCACCACAACCACACGCCGAGCGCGCTAGCATGGCGGAGGAGAGCGGGGGGAGAGTGCGGACGAGCGGCCGTGGCGTGGGTGGGGGGCGGGGGGCGGTTGATTGATATGATTGATGAGCGTGGTGGGCCAATCGCGTGCGCAGAGGCAGCAGCGGCGACTGCGTGCCCGGTATCACACGGGATTTGCCGCGAATTACCGCGTGCGTTCCGCTGCCGCCGCGCTCTTTTAATTAGGGCGAAAGTTACGCCCCGTTTGATTGCGTGTCCGTCGCTGCGACCTCGCGTGCAGCAGGTTCCGCCCACCTACACATGTCTACTATGTAGTTATCCATTCTTCTTTTACTTCCCCGTTTCATTGCGTTTTCAATTTCACTTCAATGACGATCGTTCTGCGCGATCTACCGTGTGTTCTTTACTTTTACACTCATTTTACTCACTCTCTAAACCTTTTTCCCGCTACTTTTACCTTGTTTTCTTTGCATTTTTACCTCCATTGTTGTTTCAATCCACGCATGTAAAATACATTATCTCTCTCATGCGGAGTACCATCGTGTTGCCTTTGAAACATTTTATCTCTTTTTGACCCTGTCAACCTTCCCCAAAATACCTCTTCCCGCATTTCTCTGTTCATGTGCTTCTGATTCTTACTTTCACAACTAGTATCTACGATAATGAACTACAACGATTAATCAAGTGATATTCCTCTTGGAAACGTTTAAGGAATTTCTAATGTACCTGCACCCTTCTCCCTGGCTTCTATTAATTTCTCATATGTTTGTCACTTTTTAAACTTTCCACATTCCATTTCCACTCACTTTGTAATCATGTCTCAAAACTCCCTCCGTTTATTTGATCACACCCATATTCGACTTCAGTGATCCCAATTCTGACAGGCATTTTTCCGGACTCAGAATGAATTTCCGGGCGATTCGCTGTTTATTAAAGGAATTATATTCATAATACTTCATTTTTGTCAGGCGAAAGAAGTTAAACCTCTCATGTTTGCCAGTAATTGGATGATTTAGGAGTCGTTACCAATGAAATTGTTTTCCATGCGGTGTTTTGCCATCCAGTGACCTCATTCTGTCTATGGAAAAGACCCTTGGCAGTTTAAACCTTTTCAATTTCGTCATTTTCATTGCGCATTCATGAGCGCAAAAATATATAGCACGCGGCGGATAGTCAAATATGACTCCCCGCTGCCCGAGCTCAACTGTGCTACAGCAATTGAAGAACTTAATAACCTCTCTCTGATGGAGAAAGCGCTATTCATGTTTTGACTTCGCGTTTGTTAAGTCATTTTATTTCAGTGTGTTTTGCTGACATTTTGCATTGTAAAGAATATAAAGAAGCTTTCTACCAGGTATTAGATATGACGTTACTCAGATATTCATTTTCTTGTTTTCCTTTGTGGGATCAGTTCATTGTCTGTTTGCGTATAACAATGGAGCAAATTTTAATTTAGTGGTTTCAAATTAAGTTGTCATGGTGAAAACAGCATTATTTCCATATCAAAAATACCTATATTTTTTAATTTCCTGTGTCTGGGATGATAAAGAGATGAACATAAGAATGCTTCTCATATTCTACAATTTTTTCCTCAGTTCATCCAAGAAATTATTTTGCTAAGCCATTTGTACATTCGGATTTCCAAGTTGAGAAAATACGAGGCACGTAACTTAGTAAAATAATAATGTTAGAGAGCACAGATGAGAGACATATACTACTTATCAGTGAGGAAAAATGACATCCCGTTTTACATATTACACATTTCGGTGACGCAACCTTACCCAGCTTCCAGCTGAAACATTATATCTTTCCAAGTACAACCACC
>BLKR01007804.1:0-30896 GCA_011170035.1 Teleogryllus occipitalis
TTTATTAATATGTACTTGTTTTACTATTAAAAAAAGATCAAATGAATGAAAAATAATGAGTTGGGAAGCCACGCCCTCTATATCCACTTAACAACATAAGAATCTGAATTGAAAGGATTCAAACCGATTATGTAAAGCGAAATAATTGTTTATCTTGTTCGACATAACCTTTTTAGAGGAATTTTACAATTTACATTAAAATAACTTTGAGCTGGATTAATGGCCAAGTGTTGTACGTTATGTCTAATAGAAATGCACATAAACCAATATATTCCTTTCTATTATTACAACTCTTGATAGAAATATATACGTACCCAAAAGTTACAATTCCATTCCACCATTCTCTTTTAATCTTGGACAATTCTTGCTGGATTTCAAATAATCGGTATAAAAATCCGTTTACTCCCAATGAAATAAGATTTTCACTTCAAAGAGGTAATTTAGACTGTGTGGTCTGGCGCCTATTAAAAGATATCCACCAATATCCTTTAGATTATAATTCATACTGATGCAGCACGATACGTTTCAATACGGTACTTACCAGTGAACTCTTAGTAAGTTCAGCGATTTTCTTCGCCAACGACGTATTCCTCTACAATAACAAAATGAAAACTTTCAGAACGATGCGCTTTTCGCCACTTCGAAGAAATTTTCCTGAAGGGCCAGTCACTCTCTTAGCCCTTCCAAAATAAACTGAATAGTATGTCCTCGCAGGCCGACGGGCGGCGCGACGACGCGGTCCAGCGAGCCGCGTCCCACGCTTCCTCCTGACCCTCTCCCACGCTTGCTGCTGACCCTCGTCAATTCTGGGCTGATATCAGGTCCTTATCGCCCAGCAACACGCACGCAGTTCGCTCTGGTCTCCTTCTTCGTTTGCAGTAGTTTTGATGCAAGGTTAATTTAACAACCGATGACCCAAATTAGTTATTATGTAGTGAACCTACACTTGTACTTCTTTAAATCAGGATTTTTCTCAGGATGAACGGATAATATTGCATTGCGGTCAGGTTGCAGCAAGCTTTGGCGCTCGCGCGGAACTTCGTGTTCCCCCCCACACACACAAACATTTCCAAGAGCCCGCCGAGGGTCTGGGACTGGTAGCTGATAAATATATAACGGAATTAGTCTGTCTTTCGACATTTATATTTACATGTGTAACAACGCAGACGGAAAATAATATAATTATTAAAGTTTGTTTCAAACTTCGTTCCCGTTTTGAACAAGAATGGCAGATATGTTTTCTTTGCTTGATAAAGTCATAATTATCGCATCATGCTTCTGTGCTTCTGTTATGTAATTGAAATAATGTGATATCCTTGTGTGAAAACCTTCACACACGTAAACAATAATTTAGATCAAGATATCCGAAGGTTGGAAGAGGTCGTTCTCTACACAGACGGTTGGGTACAAGTCGGCAACACAGCGAATAATACCAACCGTACACCCGTTACTGTACAAAAGACACAGGCACCGCATCCAGTCACAACTCAAAACAAATTTAGTGTTTTAGATTATGAAACAGATTTTCCTCGCCTTCCTGATCCTCACCACCCTTCTCTACCATCGACAAATTCATGCACAAACCAACGCAAACAGGCTAGGAAGCGCGTCAAAACCAAAGCACGTAAAGCTGCGCATCCTAGCTCACTTGAAAACAAAGATATTCCTACTGAGCCTAACAAACAGGTACTTATTTTAGCTGACAGTCATGGCCGCCATCTGTCGTCCATTCTCAGTAGGAAGTTATCCTCCAATTTCTCAGTCTCATCTATTTTTAAACCTAACGGGAGGTTTGCAGATGTGACTGCAGAGATGGACACCCACACGAAGACACTGACCAATCAGGGCACAGTCATTATCTTAGGAGGGCAGAATCACATTAACTTGGGCGGTAACTTTACACCTGAGCAACATGTAAACAAATTACAATGTGCCGCCCAAATTACTAACATTGTAGTCTCGACTCTGCCCTTCTGGTACAACAGACCAATACTATGCAGCGAGATTAAGCACGCAAACCTACAATTAAAACTGCAACTGAGAGAAACAAATGTCACTTTTTTTTAAATGAATTTCCTCTCAGCAAAACACTTCACCCGGCATGGTCTTCACATGAACCTTGCTGGAAAACATGCAGTCGGTAACAAGCTTGCACAATACATCATCAACTCCAGCCCTACACAGTCTCCTGCCAAAAATCCATCCCTTTCACCTTCCTTACGTCCTCCACCCCCACCCTTGTTTCGAGCCCTGTTGCCTCTTCCTCTGAACCTACACCCGTTTCTCCCATTCCCACTACCAATTCATCTACACCTGATGCCCCATTTTCCTCACAACTTGTCACTGCCGGGACACACTACAACCTTCGACCACGCACTCGAGGTAAAAATGGAGTAAATATATAGCAACTACAGTCAGATGCAGCAGAAAAACATTCGTGTAGGTACTTGCAAAAACTAAACATTCTTCACCATAATGTTCAATCCCTTTCAAATAAAACTGAGTTTATCGAGGCAGCTCTGCAGAGCGCTCTAAATCAAATGGATGTTCTTTGCTTTACAGAACATTGGTTATCTCCTAATGAACTTAGCATTTTCCAAATTCCAAACTTTTACCTCGCAGGCTTTTATTGCAGAGAGAGAGAGAATCGCATAAAGGTCCAACGTACGGGGGTTCTTGTATTTACGTTAGAAGTAATATTGATTCTATCCCCTTGGCGGAATTAAATGTGTATTCCATTGAAAATATTTTCGAGATTTCTGTTGTAAATCTTACTTCACTAAAAGTGATAATACTTTGCATCTACAGACCTCTAACAAAGAGAACTGCAGATTATATTTTGTTCTTAGAAAAACTGGAGATAACACTTAACAAAGTCAGTAATCGCTCTTTTGAATCCATTGTTGTATGCCGAGATTTTAACATTGCTTTTCTGGTCGAATCTTGTGAGAAAGAAAAGTTTCTCAATTTAATTAATTCCTTCAATTTAGACATTACAATTAATGTACCTACACGGATCACACAAAATTCGATGAAGGCAATTGATCAAATTATAATTAACAAAACTACTACTCGATATGAAGTTGAAACAAAAGATTTGGGATACAGTGACCACGATGCACAAATTCTTACCATTATATGAAATGCGATCACTGACACAATAAATAATACACGTATGACTAGATTGTTTACAGAAAGTAAAATAAAATTATTCATTGATTACTTGATGCAGGAGTCATGGGAAGCTGTTTATAATGCTGTAGATACAACGACAAATATAATTCTTTTTTTTAACTCTTTCATTTCATTTTAACACTTGCTTTCCTCTTCAAAAAAGAAAATTAAATATTTCACGGAAAATCAATTCTTGGATAACGCAAGGGATTAGAACATCTTGTAAAAACAAGCGAATTCTTTCTTTAATTTCTAAACGTCATAACGTATCTCAAGATTTCCTTATCTACTTTAAGAAATACAAAATATTCTTACGAAAAGTCATAAGGCAGGCTAAAATCATGAAACACGATGAGGATATTTTGAACTGAAATAACAAAACAAAAGCAATGTGGAATATAATAAAAATTCCGACCAAATCAACTAGAATCCCTGTAGAGAATGTTGTTTTAAAATATAACGATATAAATGTGAACGATCCGGAACCAGTGGCTAGTCTCTTTAACCAATACTTTTCGACAATTGCTGCCGATCTCACTCAGGGTCTTCAGCCACAAAATTCAATATTAGACAGTTCACCCAAAATTTTAGACACGATGTTCGTTTCCGAAACTTCTTCCTTTGTTAAAGACCTGCGCGTATGCCATTATACACCCGTTAACTCACATATTTAATTCATCGTTATGCACCGGAACGTTTCCAGATATTATCAAAACAGCTAAAATTAAGCCGCTCTTCAAAAAAGGCAACAAAATTGAAATTCAAAATTATCGGCCCATTTCTCTTCTATCAGTTTTATCAAAAATATTAGAGAGACTTTTTACGTACGAATGGAAACGTTTCTCAGTAAACACGACGCGCTTTCAGATTGCCAACATGGATTTAGAAAATCAAAATCAACGGAAACAGCTAGATTCTCTTTTCTTAAAGATGTCGCCTCATCATTAGATCAAAACGAGGCACCTATTAGATTATTTTTAGATCTCTCAAAAGCTTTTGACGTCATTGATCATGACATTTTACTTTCCAAATTACCATCATATGGAATCCGTGGTATTGCTCTAGATTGGTTATGTTCGTACCTTAAACAACGATCTCAGAGAGTTGAAATACCTTACTGGAATAATGGAACATTACGTACGCACCTTTCCGACTCTGCCCATTGCACGTGGAGTTCCTCAAGGATCGATTTTAGGCCCTATTCTGTTCCTACTTTACGTAAACGATATGCCCTCGACGATTCGAAACGGATTCGAAACGGAAGAACTGTTCTCTTTGCAGATGATACGAACATCCTTTGCAAAAAAAGAAACCGTAAATAGTACAATATCAGATGTTTTAAATTGGTTCCGAAATAACAAATTAATAGAAAACGAAAAGAAAACCTTTTTAATGCAGTTTTTCATTTCAAATAAACAATTCTGTGCTCCATTGAAAATGAACGGTGTACCATTGACTGATGTTAAGGCAACAAAATTTTTAGGTCCCTCAATTCAGTCAAACCTTAAATGGAACGCCCATTTAAATGAATTGAACACAAAATTAAGTTCATTATGCTACGCGTTCAGAATTCTTGCAAATTCACTCAGCCTTCATACTTCTCGTTGTGTATATTTTGCGAATGTTCATTCCCGCCTGAGATATGCCATAATATTCTGGGGAAATACATCTTATAGCTCCCAGACTTTTAGATTACAAAAACGAATTGTACGAATAATAACCAAATCCCACCCACGTTATTCATGTAAGCCTCTCTTCATTAATCTAGGAATTTTATCATTACCTTGTCTGTTGATTTACGAATCAGTGGTTTTTGTCAAAAATGACTTGCTTAAGGGCGGGAGTATATTTTCAGAAAATGCCGATGTCTATTACTATAACACTCGACGTAGAAATCATATTCATCAGGTGACAGAATCAACAGCTCAATACAAAAAATTCACATACAATACATGTACATTATTTTACAATACTTTGCCAGACGACATTAAACGATTAAATTCGATAGAAAAGTTTAAATCTCAAGTGAAATCGTTCCTGCTGCATAACTGTTTCTATACAATTAGAGACTCTACTGAGCATCACAAGAAAAGTAACATTAATTTTAACAATGATACATAATGCATTATTTACCATTTGGACTGTATAAATGTGTATAAACAACATGTAACAACTATTGTACTACAGCCTCCGGGTCAATGACCACCATCTCGATCAGGTTTTTCGTCCAGTTTCCCTGATCCATTGAGCAAATGCTGAGATGGCCCCTTTTTTGCTTCTGGACATAAATGTAACTTCATTTTCTGTGCACGTCTTCTAGAATTCAGTGGGAAATACAATTATTCAAATTATCGTTTCCATGTTGTCGCGGCAGGAAGTATTATTCCGAAGGACAACATGGATAAGAGCCAAAATTTATTGCTTATTTATCCTTGAAAATAGATTTTATTACATGGGAGGATTTTTTTTTAATTTAAGTAGTATATGACTTAGGGTAGGATCACAGAATTTTGAAAATATGCACACAATTCATTTTTCTCCATAGCACGTCATACGCAGTTTGAACTGTTTTTTGACGTAAAATAAATAAAAAATAAAGATATATATATATATATATATATATATATATATATATATATATATATATATATATATATATATAGTTTGTGAGTGTGTTTAATAGATGTTTAATGTTTGTCAATGAATAGTTTCAAAACGTAATTAATCTGACAAGGTACCTGGCTGCTGTGGCCAGCTACTGCTCTGCAACATGATTAGACTTGATGAGATCGACAGGTTTCTTTATGAAGCAACATCACCCTCTCAGAAATCACTGGCCGGTTGATCCATCAAGGTTGACTTTTATCTTGGATTCTGTTGTAACCAGGAAATGGAGTAAAGCAACAAGATCTCTGTTTTCAATACGAAGGTTTTGTTGCTATTGAAACCTTGTTGCGATTTATGGTATCCTTTTTTTCAGTGTGTAATTGGCTACGTCGATTCCTTGGCGACGGTCTTCAGGCTCTTGAGAACGTATTTTTTAGTGATGAGGCTTGGTTTCATCTGGATGGATATGTTAACCAGCGAAACAGTAGTCTCTGGCGGTACCGAGAGACTATAGGAAACAGTAGAGAGAACATTGCATTAAAAAAAGATTAGAGTATGGTGTGATCAACGCAGATTAATTGGTCTGTTGTTTGTAAAGAAACAGTAACAGCGGATACGTATCAGAATAAATTGAGAAATTAATTTTTATTATATTTTTAATTATTTAATTATTTTTAAAGTTATCTTATTCAATAATAATAATAATAATAATAATAATAATAATAATAATAATAATAATAATAACGACAACAAACATTCGTTCTGCGAATTTGAATTTATAATTTATTAATATTTATTTAAAACAGAAAAGTATAAAACATATACATTTCCGGACCTGCTCTCCTCCTCAGGGTGGCGTTAGTGGGAGATTAAGCATACTTCCCGTCAGTTTACCTACTTGAAACCACCAGCCGCTATCCGACCCGCTCAAACCTGATTGCCAATGTATTTCGCACTGCCTTCTGTGTGTTGCGTTTTATACTGATCACTCGGTGTGTGTGTGTGTGTGTGTGTGTATAAAGAAATCGTGGAAAGCACATTCTTACTTCAGCCAGGTAAAAAAGCATTGACAAGAGTACAATGTACACTATTGTTGCCAGAAAATGTTAACCAAGAAAGGAAGTACAGGAGAAAGTAGGGCAAAACCGAGTACCAAGATTTCTTTGCCCTTCCAGCCCTCCCCAAAACAATAATTGAGGGATTTTAAGCGCTGAGAGCTTCTACTAGGATCTAATATACATTTCCTCTTCTTACAGAAAATAAGAATGTATCATGATTACACTTTAAGATGTAAATTTTCCAATTTTCTAATATCCTTTATTTTGTGGAATGTTGGGTAACAACAGGTACTACTGAGTTTTGAGCTATTTTGGTAAGGCCTTCAGATACTGGCTCGTGTGACGAAGGGCAAGGCAAACACTTACGTTTTCATAGTGAATAATTAAATTGTCAATATAAATATAAAAGTTAAAGATTAAGTATTTTAAAAAAGTAAAATCGACATGCATGAAATTGGGAAAATAAAAGATACTAATTATAATGAAATAATTACATCATTACAGTAATTTCAGTATTCCGCCCAATAGTTTCCTTTTTGTATTTAATTTATACATGGTAGTTTAATTGACTCTGTAAAGTTAAAGGCTTCTCTAAAAACAATTGCAAGCAGTAATTAATTATGAAGCCAATTTATCAACAAATTTAAAGTACAAGTAACAAAATAGTGCGACTAATGGTGTGGTCCGCCGGTAAGAATAAATTTAAATTTTTTTAAAATTTGTGACGGTATATGGAATATCGGTGCCACGCACTGTGAGATTTTCATAAAACTGGTTGGAGTAATTAATTTAAACAAATTATTTCTGTAACACTAGATGTCTGATAATGGAACCAGTACAAAAGTTTTGGTATTCCGCCGATTAAATGTTTTTCAGCAGTTATTTGTTTTACTCATCATAGTGTGATTGTCACTGTGAAGGTTGCGGCCTCTTCAAAAATAATTGCAAGCAATAATCAATTCTGGAGCCATTTGATCAACAAATATAGAGTATTTGTAACGAAATTGTGTAGTCCGCCGGTAAGAATTAACTTTTTTAATATGTGATGGTATAAGGAATTCCAGTACCGTGCTCTGTGAGATTTTCAAAGAACTGGTTGGAGTAATTAATTTAAAAAAATATTTTTATAACACTAGATGTCTGGTAATGGAACCAGTACTATAATTTCTGTATTCCACCGAGTAGTCGTTTTTCTGTGAGAGTTTGTTTTATTCATATGGCGTGAAGATTTTTTAAATTGTGACGGTATACAGCATTTTAAGTATTTTTGATATTATCGTTAATGACGGGTGCCCTTTATAAACAATTGTGTGTCGGATTTAATTCTGGAGTAGTGTTGGCTATAAATATGTTGTATTTGCATGAAATTGGCGTAAGGAAATCTTTGGTTTGCTGGTATGAAATTATTTCGCGATTTCTTACGTTAATTTTGCGTTTGGGTGAAATTTTTTACCTTTTTACCAAATAATATTTATAATGGTGCTAAAATTGAGTAATTAAATAGTAATTAATTAATACTATCTTGTCAGATTTTTCTAATAATTTCTGTTGTATTTTTTCGTGGCAAGTCTGAATTGATGTCTTATTTCCTATCATAATCTTATTTAAATTAAAATATCAGTTAATTACTATTAAATGATGACATGTAGTTTGTTGTGGTCTGCTATGGGTGGCTAGCCAGCATCAGAGAGGTTATATGGTTGGTTGTTAGCGATTCCGGGCATATCAACTAACAGAGTCATTAGTCCCGTAAGTGAAGTGCATGTTGTTCTCGGGAGGTGACGGTGTTCTTCCCCCGCTAGATGGCGAGATACGGCGCCTACCCTTGGCTAGCGGAGTTTTCTCCAACGAGGTATCTCTCATTATTGGGGCACCGCCCCAACCGGGACAAGCTCTAAGCTCCCGGCCGGTCTCCCGGAATATGTGGTAGTGTAGTGCATGTTAGTGTAAGTGTGTGTGTAACGGGTGAGAATAGGACAAGGAAGAGGAAGGAAAGATCGCGCGTGGTCCGTGACCCGTTTGTTAGGGTACTGCTCCGCCATTCGTCTGGTGTTGATCGGAAAAACCACGGAAAACTACCGATCAGAGCAGTCGGCCGCTAGAATTCTCCTCCAGACAGCAACTGAATTCGATCTAGCTGACAAGCTATACTTGTTTTTTTCTAACGTGGCATCTGTGGGTAGCATCTCCAGAATGGAATTCGGCACGACTTTTTGCGTCATTCTCAGTCCTGCTGCGAGTCGCTTTATCCGCAGCATTGCTTAATACGGTCGCGATCATGCAACATCTTGCGGCAGGACCAAGATAGACGCAACGCGTCGTGCCGAATTCCATCTTGGAGATACTACCCAGTGATGCCACATTAGAAAAATCCAAGTGTAGTGCCAAAAATCCTACCACCGTCAGTCGGGACACGAACCTAGGATCTCCCGGTCAGAGGCACTGCAGTGACATCAGTTGATGCCCTGAGCCTGAGCACCTTCTCTGGAAGGTGACTTTCGCAGGAGCTGGAGCTTATCCATTCCTGGTTAGGAAAGAATGAAAAATATGTGGTCATCCTACCACCCTCCACGTACGAAGCGAAGAGAGCCTGGACGGGGACTGACTCATATAAATATATATATATATATATATATATATATATATATATATATATATATATATATATATATACTAGCTGATCCGGCGAACTCTGTTCCGCCTTAACAGAGAACTCCGTTCCGCCCAAACATACGAAAACCCGCGAAATCACGTGAAAACGTGCGAAATCAAGCGGAAACATGCGAATTCACGCGAAAACGTGCGAAAACGTGCAAAAACGTACGTTATCTCACAGGAACGCTGTCGAACGGTATAAACAGTATCCTATGTCCGTCTCCTGGCTCTAAGCTTCCTGCTCACCAATTTTCAGCCAAATCGGTACAGCCGTCCTTGAGTTATAAATAGTGTAACTAACACGACTTTCTTTTATATATATACTAGCTGACCCGGCGAACTCTGTTCCGCCTTAACAGCCGGTCCCATCTTTTTCTCGCGTCACACTCACTGTGAGAAACTGTACTATCCTTGTTGCACTCGTGATAATAAAGCAATTGCAGATTTGTGTTTTTCTCTCAAACAAAGAAGAATTAAAAAAAAAACGCTCTGATATTAAATAGATAATTAAAAAATCTATTACGTAGCAGAGCGTTTTTTTGGAATTGATTTTTGTTTAAGAGAGAAATACAAAGCTGTAATCATAGGGATCGGCTGTTAAAGGCAATAAATAAGCAGATTTTGGAATGTATTAAGTTAAATTGTTTATTAGAAAATACAAATAAAAACATTAAGTTGATTAATCATTCATTATTGTTCCTGTATTTTGGTGCACTCTTCAGTTAAGTACCTTCACGCGAAAACATGCGAAATCACGCGAAAACGTGCGAAAACGTGCGTTCTCACACAGGAACGCTGTCGAACGGGATAAACAGTATCCTATGTCCGTCTCCTGGCTCTAAGCTTCCTGCTCACCAATTTTCAGCCAAATCGGTACAGCCGTTCTTGAGTTATAAATAGTGTAACTAACACGACTTTCTTTTATATATATATATATATATATATATATATATATATATATATATATATATATATATAATATATAATCTAATATATATATATATATATATATATATATATTAATAACCAGTTTTAACAATTTAATAATGAAAAATTACAGTTGTGTAATTTTTGAAAAAACAAAAGAATATAGCAAAATTACTTAAACAGTGCAGTTAACGCTATCCGTTCAAAAAGTTTGAAGAAAAATGAGGAGCCGTTTTTGAGAAAATGTCCTTTGAGCGTTTCTAAAAATGCGGAATTTTGAGCTCGATTTCACAGAAAAGTTTTGATTTTTGAGAAACTTTATATGACATCATTTAAAGCACATTTAATCGTAAATGCAATAATCTGAACAAATCACTGCTAATGCAAATATCGACGTGGGAGACAAGTCAAAACAATTCAATTTTTGTAATTTTTGAAGAAAAAAGCAAAAGAAGGGAGCAATATGGCATTTATTTAATCTCAAAGAGTACATGTAGCACTATCCCTAACAAAAGTTTAAAGAAAACGTTTGGAATCTTTTTAAGAAAATCATGTTATTGTTATTTTTTTTAAATTCCACAATATTATAATTTAATATTGCACGCAATATTCCGCGAAAACTACTAGTATTTTCAAAAAATATACATAACTTTAATGAAAAAACTAATTAAGGGCAACAAATTTCATTTGAAGAAAAGCCTCTATCTTCAATTTTGTAATTGTAGGAAGTCGTCGAAAAAATTCAAATTTTGTAATTATCGAAAATTGAGTGGTAACAGTGAAAATCGGACCTATGCCACCTTTATAATCGCACGTACTATTCTTACAAGAAATTTAAATTTAAAAAATTGGAGCCATTTTGGAGAAAATTTTGAAAATGTCCCTGGCGCTTCTTGTAAAGTACCCATAAAATTAATTGATATTTTTCAAAATTGCAGAGCTTGGACTCTGGTCAGATCGGCAGGACTTTCTTCAATTTGGGAAAAATCCTACATATGGTTTGGGCGCCAGTTTTGTTCACATACACCAGACGGAAGGACATTTTGCCGTCAATAGATTTTTCGGTATCAAGGACCCACATGGATTCTGACACCACCAGTTAGAGATTTTCTAAATTTGGCAACTGGATTAATCTACTTTTTTGTTATCAGGGCCCGGCAATAAGAGTTTTTCTGCCGAAAATTTGTCGTTTTTTGCGCAGCATTCTCTACTGCGTAAGTGATAGCAAGAAAGTAAATATCTGAAAAAATATCACAACGATTTGTGTTTTGAGAGAAAGCTTTGAGATTTTTTTCAAGCTTGTTCCAGGGTTCTCGTACAGTGAAAATTATTGTTATTTTCTTCATAAAAGTTTTTTAGTTTGAATTTGGTACTGAGAAAATATCAAACTAGTGCTACAAAATGTCACAGACTTTCTCTTGGTAAAGTTTTCCAATTTCTTTGGTGTGGACTGACTTGAAGGTCTTGCCCCATTCTCATGCCAGCTGCCATCTATCGTCGCCCAAAGTACAATTTTTTTACCTGTCCTCAATTACTCGGTTTCCTAATAGTAGAGCCGAAATATTACTTTAAGAATATTAAAAAAAAAGTAAAACCTCGTCAACAATGGCAATTTTATTTGAAAAATTTGGAGCCGTTTCAAAGAAACTGGCGTGTAAGCGTTACTGTAATTGCAAAATTTGAAGCTTTATTTCACAGAGAATTTTTGAGTTTTCGAAAAACTTCATTTTAAGTCATTTGAGGCACTTTAAGTCACAAATGGAATAGTGTTTACAAATCACTAGAGATGTGCACATTAACGGGGTGAGAGATATTAAAAAAACACTGGGGAAGTTTTGAAAAAACAAAAGAATACACCAAAATGGACTTTATGTCTTTTCAAACCACTACCCGGTGGAAAAAATGAAAAAAATTTAGCTATTACTACGAAAAAAAGTTTGTGCGTTTCTGAAAATGCGGAATTTTGAGCTCATTTTAACAGATAACTGTTGAGTTTTGGAGAAACTTTACATGACATTATTAAAGCACATGTATTCATAAAAATAACAACGCGAACAAATTTCTACTAAAGTAAATATTAACGACGCGAGACACGTCAAGAAATTAGTTTTGTAATTTTTGAAAAAACAAAAGATTATGTTTATGATTTTTATGTTAGCATTGTAGTGTAACTACGTGTGTCATTTGCTTTAGGGAAACTTTTTACTACGCTATGCGGAGGGACCCTTTGCCCCCCCCCCCGCAATAAAAGATCCGAAATCCTGCATCTGGGACACCGATAGTTGATCGGCGAAGTCGGATTACTGTTCCAAAACGCCAAATAAATACACACCCACACCCACGTTTGTGTGGGTGTGACCCACAGCAGACAGGGCGAATTGCACTGGCAACTATGTTTGAGCGTGTCGGAAGGCGGCTGGCAGTTTCAAGCAGGGAAACATTTTTCAATTTTTGCTCTTCATCCCATTTATCTCTGTTTTAAGAAAAAAGTTTTGGAAATTCCCCGCAAACAAAAATAAGAAAGGTAGTTTAGTAATCGGTAAAGGAGAAAAGGAAATTATTGAATGAATTAAGGAATGAAGGCATGAAAAAATGAATTAAGGAATGAAGAATAATTGGAACAAATATTAACAATAACGAAAACAAGCGAACATAAAAATGTTCAAAATCCCCTCCATTTGCTAACTAACGAGCTTTAACTCGCATGAGAATATTTGCTGCAACCCGATGTAAAGTTTCTTCGTCAATCATGCGAATCCCTTTCTCAATGTTTCTTTGAAGCTCTTCGATGTTAGCAAGCTTCTTCGCATGAACTTTACTTTTGAGGTAACCCTAAAGATAAAATCTGGCGATGACAAATCAGGTGAACGAGGGGGTGGCCAAAAACCCTGTGAAATTATTCTATTTCCAAAAACCTCTTCCAGAAATTGCGTTGTCGACTTAGAAAATGTGATGTCGCCTCATCCACCTGAAACCAACAATTTCTCTCATCCTTATCAAGAAGGGATACACAATTTCTCAATATATAATGATACGCATCCGTCTTAACAGTTTCCTTCAAAAACAACGGACCAATTATTCTGCCACGAAATATGATACACCATACTCAAATCTTTTTTTAATGCAATGGTCTCTCTATTGTTTCCTGAGGTCTCTCAGTTCCCCAGAGTCTACTGATTTGCTGGTTAACATATCCATTCATACAAACCGAAGTCTCATATCTAAAAAAAACAACACTTCATCAAGTGCGTCAAGACTTCGCTAACAATTCGTCGTAACCAATTACAGCAATTCATGCGAGCAGCCCAATCAATAACCTTAAGGTAGTATGTTCGTTAGAACGACTTCGGTGAAGTACCCCCAGAAAGTACTTTACATGAAAGCAAAATCTTTATTCAAGACGACAAGAAAAAATTGACCATAACGGCATAATTTTTTAATTAAAGAAGTTTAAATTGGTACAGGCTCTTATGGAAAAAAATTCGCGGGCATAGGTTTCTTTAAGTTATGGAAGAAGTTATACGGTGAAAGTACTTTTTACTTTCTCGTATACATACGTATATACAGGAGTAAACGTTGTATAGAGAAAGTAATGTATTGCTGCGGAAAATCGATTTCGAGATTTCAACGGAAATACACGTTCTGGGGTCCCCTGATACCGAAATAGTGGTTGTTTTCAAACATTTTTAGAAATTTTTTCTCATAGTTCCGGGAAGAAATTAAAAAATGTGGGCTTATAGCGCGATGACGACATGCTTCCTGAATCCAACGCCGTGTCAATCATGCAAATCAGATGAATAGGAGCGGCGTAAAGTGAAATTTCGGAAAAACACGTCACTTCCCTTCCCGCTCCACGCAGTTGCGTCACCCGCCAGACCGTGGGCGCTCCCTCGACGCGGCCGAACGGCCAAACCCGGCGGCCTGCGGCACGGGAGGAGTCCGTGTTCTCAGGCAGGCAAGCCGGGCAGTCGGTTTATGCTTTCGTACCTTTCAATCTCAATATATTTTTCTCCACTTATCAAACTAGTGATGCTGTAACACAACCAAACGGTCTCGTATCATCTGTAATAGTCGTATAAAACTATATATCTTGTTCACATATTTACGTCTTCCTTCGAATACCATCAAAAAATTATTTGAGGCATTACCCAAAATATCGATTTCGATTTGGAAACTGATTTCAAAAAGAAAATTGAACTCATTGTGTAAATATCATCAATATTACATGTTCTAACATCTTATTTTACATACATTTTACTTCCAAATCTTCCGTTATCATTCCACCACCAGAAAGAATGAGCTGAGATTACGCACGAGCTCATTTACCCTGCGACTCGATTTTTGATCTCAAAACGGCGTTTGTCTCCTTGATAGATTTCACCTGATGAACCTGTTTTCCCAAGTAAAATCGCCGAAGCTAATTTTAAAACTGTTTTCATACTTTCGGATAAAGTTGAAAAAGAGATAAAATAGCACACAGGCGAGATGTCTCCAGAATCCAACGTCATATCATACACTGAAATAGGATAAATTGAATTATTTGGACAAATGTAGAAAACAGAATATCTTCAGTAATGTCAAAATTCTATTTCCCGGCACTGCCCGACGATCTCATGACTAGAGTCCGGATTCTAATGAAATTACATACGTTTTTATGTACAGTACTGAAATTTGTGATCTCGACGAATTGTTAAAATCTTAACAAATATCTAATTTTTTCGTCACAGATTTACAGTACAGTATTATGTATTTTACACATTTTGCTGATTTTACAATTTTTTACAAATCTACCAAATTTCTTGAAATTCTTTCCGATAACATATTTGGTTAATTTTGAAAAAGGTTTCTTTTAAATTTGTTTTAATTTTTGTTTAGCAATAACCATATTTTTTATACTAATTCAGAAATGCCTCACGTAAAGGTATAGAAGAGAGTGCTCAATGATTCTGCTCGTCCTTGAGTTTTCTACGTACGTACCATTGTTGACATTGCTGACAGAGATAAATGCATCTTCTTACACAAACAGTAGGCAGAGAAAGTATTTATTTTTAAATTCGATTTAATGAATATTTTATTTATGGAATTTCAAATTGTGAACATTTTACTTTCTTCCTCTTCTCAATCCCCTTCTCAATCTAAGAAGAGAAAGTTATGTAATCGTGCACTGGAAAACTCTTATTGCCGGGCCCTGGTAACGTAAATGTGGATAAATTTTGTTGCAATATAAAAAATTACTTCTTATAACTCGTGGTGTAGTGAAAATAGATGATTTATGGATCCTTAATACCTAAAAATCGATTGACGCCAAAACGTATCTGTTCGTTTGTGGTCAACGCTAATGCCTAAACCGTTCTGCCGATTTTCTCCAAAATTGATATTCCCCAATCTACCTGAAAACTCACGCCTTTGGGAGATTCAAACGAATATTTTGATTTTTGAGGGTACTTTACATTAAGCCTCAAACTCATTTTCAAAATCTTTTTTGGGGCGTATTCATACAACTATGATGATATATATCTTCCTTACTGAAATATGTTCTGACAGTTATGGAAATAAGATCATGTACAATTTTTAGAGAATTATGAGTAGTTTTCCTGCAATTTCGGGTGGCAATTTGGCAATTAAAAATTGTAACGTTTTCTCAAAAAGAGCTAAAAGTTCTTTTTGTGTAAAGACAATGAAAAATATGATGCTGGTCCCATTTTCCCTCAACCCGCCGTATTTTCGAAGATTGCAAAGGTCATGTAAGTTAATTGAAAAACCGCGTTGTTTTAGAGAAATTTGGGAATGAAATTGATGTATATATAAAAAAATTCTCAAAAACCACTACAATTTTTTTCCACGGATAGAAGGGACGCATAAAAGAATTACCTTTTTCGTTGAACTCTATCGATTTCCGAAAATTGCAAATTTAGAAATAATACTAGAAAGTATGTGATGAATCATCGCTAGCTTTTATTTGAAATTGTATTGTAAGGATACTTACACAGGGTAATTGTACTAAATGTTTTCTAATGAAATTTGATGTTACATATTGCAGGAAAATCTGATTTTACATATTCGTTTTTTAGCGTTTTCCTTATATATTTATGTTCGTATTTTGCATTTTCATTCTACAAACTTTTCCGGACTTACTTGTGGCATACATATTAATACTACGCTCAAGCTGGGAACTGAGATTAGTACATTGCTGATCGCACATAATTTATAGACAGGGTTGAGCAATATTTAAATACTTGTATTTGAAATAAGTATTTTTGTATTTAAAAACGGTGTTTTTGAGTGATGTTGACAAAATAAGTTACTTTGGTTAATAATATCTCACAAAACGTTTATTAATCAAATACGTTTTCATAATTGTTATTCTCTTCTTCTTCTTCTACTTTATGCATTTAGACCTTAAGGCCTGTTTCCACATCAAGAGAGTGAGTCTTTCCATCTTGTTAAGGGGCGGCCAACATTTCTTCTTCCTTTAGGATTATAAGTGTACATTATAATGGGAAGTCTGTTTGGAGGCATGCGTTGGATATGATCATGCCAGTTGCTCCTAAATAATGATTGGATTCTGTCCATCAGATTGAATATATTCAATTCGGTTCTGATGTCACCATTATATTGTCTATCTAAGATATTGTAACCTACTACTGAACGTAAGAATTGCATTTCGACGCATTGTTATTTATTGTTTAAATTATTATTTTGTTTATATATATATATATATATATATATATATATATATATATATATATATATATATATATATATATAATACTTGGTTAGTAATAATAAGGAAACGCGAATGATTCCACTAATTCTTATAGAGTAAATATAATCTCCACTTCGTCATTGCACAATGTTCTCGCCCACTGAAAACTGCTCACCGCCCTCTTCCTACGCTTGGGCATATCGAATTGCTCTAGTGTAGCACGCCGCCCGCCGAAGAACGCGGCGAGATGTCTGCGGAGGTCAGGAAAGTCACGATATCGTAACAGCAGTGTGCCAGAGGTGCGACCGTATCTCCAGGTCAGAAGGGTGACTACACTTGAGCGCGGTCTCTGGCGGCGCTGGGCTTGGAAAGAAAGGAGCGCGAAATGAGCAAACATTCAAAACGTGACAAGTCAACCTTTTCGAGAAAAACGCAAAATATTATACCATCAAATTTATGCTAATATTTTATTTGTACTCAATTCTTAATTATGTAATAATGATAGCTAAATATATTATTAATATAAAATGTAAATGTTGTATGTTTGGTTGAATTTTAGCGTGAGTTTCGCGTCAGATATGTCTCGTTTCGAATGAATGCGAAGGACATATCATCCTTTGATTGAATGGCAGCTGGACATATCTTGATTTAAATGGAATGGAAAATAATTTTTTTATTGAAATTCATAAAAATATATTGGGAAAATTAACATTCATTTTCTTGCATCTTTTTTGTGCAGCTTTTTGCACAAATCCATTATTGCAAATTTTATTTAAAAAAGTATATAATTTATTTATTATTAAAGTAAGAATATCCCGACTTACAGAATTTCATACAAATCCATTGACACGTTTGGCGAAAAAAGAGCGCCTTCATTTTTCCTTCTTTTGTCAAGAAACAATTATTTTTGACATATTTAAAAAAAATATGTTAGGCTTTCTTACCTTACGGTTTGAACGATTCATGTTTCGTGATTTTTTTCATTTTGTTCTTTTTCTCTTTCTTTTCGTTTTCTCGAACGCTCGGTAATGTCACTAACAGACACCTCCACTTCCATGGCTCAGAATTATTCGATGTAGGATATGTTCCTCCAACTCAACAGTAAATAGCGATATTGAAGCAAAATGTTTAAGCCGGCGGCGCTAGCCGAATCCGTTTACTACGCTCCGTGAAGTCACGAAGGTTAAGCGAATTCGAGACTCGCGAGTTCGTGGTTGGGTGACCGGCCAGGAACCCCGGGATCTAACGACGTCGAGCCCCTGGCCGAAGGGATAAAAGACACTGACTGCGACATGACGAGACTTGGCTAATATAGTAATTAACGGAGGATTACTCCAGAAATAAAAACACATTAATGGAGGATTACTCCCCAGTGCTCAACGCCCCTTCAGGGGCTTGGAGACGCGTTGCGTCAAGGTGTACACGCAACAAATCTTTAAAAAAATGTTTCACATACAGAAAGAACAATTTCATGTCCATTTCGTGGTCAGTAGCTAACTGATTGTTTCTCTATATTATGAAGTTGTAAAAATTTCAGGTAATTGAACCGTTACTGCTTTAAATATTGCAAGTGAGGATTAGCCAAAATACCTGGAAAAGCTTCTCATTGTTTCTCTCGAGCGGCCGGGGAAAATCCGGAGGCCCAAAAAACCCCAACCCATCGGGACTCAAAACAGGAAGTATGAGCCAATGCTTTCTAAAAACTAAGGTTTGGAAATGCCTTTCTTTTTATGTAACTTTTATAATAAAAGAAATCAAGTGTTTAACTTTCCCTCTAAATAAACGGCAAATGACTCATTTGCTACTACATGGTAAATAGCAATAAAATCATAAAGAGAAGGATTGTTGACATGTCACGTGTAGTTCATACACATTTTATAAGTCAAAAGGTGATTCTGTAAGACAATTTCACAACAGTTATGGATGGAGTGGAGGGGAGTCAGATTAGAGAGTGCAAATTTTTTGCTGATCTCACGGAATTTTAAATGTACGCGTATATAAAAGAACAGTTTGTTCATACGATTATCGATTCTTTTCATTCACAAACTACTCATCAAGCTTAAAACATCGATAATAAACATCAGGTTTCATGTTTCATTTTTTTACGAAATATGTTCATGTGTCTATACAAAATCTATGTTTTGAAAATATCAACATCAATGTTGCATCCCTATCTGCGACACGTAGATGAGGATCACCGATTTAATGCTTTTGCATTCTGATTCACATTCCCTAATAGAAGGTTTATCAGTGAGACCGGTTAACCATGTTTTACTAGTAGTATATTAAATCTTATAAATTGAATTGCTACTCGATTAAATGTTACAGAAAAGCGTGTACGATCTTCAGAAAAATAGTATCTCAATGTAGAAATGTAAAAGTTACCGAATTAATAACTGTATAACAAAACATTATTTATCCGCCTCATAGACGGATATTCCTCTTCTAGTATGGTATTCCTATCTAAGGGTTAAAATTTTATTGCTTTCATGACAATTTAATGCATTAAAAAATAGATAAATGTGTCACAATACAATGATTTACACTATATCCTTTTACATTATCATTTACGTAGTTTGTACCAAAATGACGCACCAGGAATTACTTATTCCCATCTTCAAGTTTATACAAATATAACAGATTCATTTTATATCAATATAACTTAGCAAGTAAGCTGGGACATGTCATGATTCTTAATATTAGATTTCAATGTTTGTTACAGCGTTGGGTTCAGGATGCATCTCGCCTACGCGCTATTTAATATTTCTTCAAATTTGTCCGAAAGGACAAAAACAGTTTTAAAATTAGCTTCGGCGATTTTACTTGGGAAAACAGGTTCATCGGGTGAAATCTATCAAGGAGACAAACGTCGTTTTGAGATCAAAAATCGAGTCGCAGGATAAATGAGCTCGTGCGTAATCTCGGCTCATTCTTTCTGGTAGTGGAACGGGAACGTGAAGGCGAGGACGGGAACGGGAACGAGAGGTACGTGCGCTTCACAATAAACGCCAACGGGCAAAGGCAACAGCGCTATGAATCTGTAGCGGCAACTTCAATTTGATTTGATTGATTTGATTTATTCATGTTTCCGGGCGCGTCAACTGCTATGGTCATTAGTCCCGTTAGTGTAGTGCATGTTTTTTCTCGGGAGATGGCGGTGATCTTCCCCCGCTGGATGGCGAGATCCGGCGCCGACCTACCGTCGGCTAGTGGGGTTACCCCCTAACCAGGACTCTCCCACCAGCGGGGCACCGCCCCAGCCGGGACAAGCTCTAAGCTCCCGACCGGTCTCCCGAAATATGTGGTAGTGTAGTGCATGTTAGTGTGTGTGTGTGTGTGTGTGTAAGGGGAGAGGATAGGACAAGGAAGAGGAAGGACAGATCGCGCGCGGTCCGTACAAAGAATGCCAAAACTACTACGAACTTACGAAAAATACAACTACGAGAAACTAAAATTGTCAATAAACAAACAGCTCCAATGTACTTTAACAAAACATTTTAAAAAATTGTGGACATTTTAATTCTAAGTATTAATATGAATCGAAAAACAATTGTACTATAAATACTAAAAAAAAACTCAACAATGACTAACAAAACCCGCCTCAAACCACAACCTCGCAAATTCACGCTCTAACCTCAATATCGCACTACACTCTCAATTCTGCTTCAGACCAGTGTGGCCTGTCGCGCGCAGTTCGCGCGCTCGATCAGCTGGAAAGCTTCGCCGCCATTTGCTGCACTTTAATTGGTCGAGAGGCTTCGCGTTCCCCTTTTTTTAAAATTATATTTTATTTTGCAATTTGTTTGTGAACAAACATTTGGCAAAATTACACAGATTTACATAAACAAATACATGAGAGGAGTAAAATCCCATGACCGTACTCCACCAATGATACATTATTAATACAAATTAACTATTAATTAAAATTTCTGAAATGAATAATTTAAAGTCGATGTGGAAGGTCTAGAGTATGATGGCGTTGAAGTCGTCTGGTGGAGTCACTATTGTCTAGTAAGTTGATGGCTAGAATATTCGGATGATTATGTAGTCTTTGTAGGTATTTTGCACTGGTATTCTTGATTTCTTCTTTTATAGTTGGAATCTGTAAGTCTTTGTGTAATGTTGCATTCGTTACGTACCAGGGGGCATTAACAAATTTTCTTAAGGCTATAGACTGGAAGCGTTGTAATATTTCAATATTAGAATTTTGAGCTGTTCCCCAAAGTTGAATTCCATATGTCCATACTGGTTTTAATATTGCTTTATGCACAATTACTTTATTTGCGATGCTTAACGATGATTTTCTTCCAAGTAGCCAGTTTAACCTTCTAAGTTTTAGGTCTAATTCTTTTCTTTTCTTCTTTATATGTTTTTTCCATGTCAGTCTTCTGTCCAGAGTAAGTCCGAGATATTTTGCCGAGTCATTTTGAGGAATACATTGCGATCCGATTTTTATAGGTGGACACGTCTCGTGCTTCAGACTGAAGGGGACTTGGACAGACTTCTTGTCATTGATATTGAGGCGCCAGCGTTTCTGCCACTTGTGGATGGATTGCAGATGTTCTTCTACGAGACGAGATGCTTCTGCTGGATCTTCATGTCGAGCTAAGATGGCTGTGTCGTCCGCGTAGGTTGCTGTCAATGCGTTTACAGATGATGGGATGTCGGCAGTATATAATGAATAAAGGCAAGGTGCAAGCACACTTCCTTGAGGCACTCCTGACTTTATAGGGATAAGTTTTGAAGTTTCACCGTTAAATTTTATTTGAAAATATCTCTCTGTAAGATACGATTTTAACAAGTGATAGTTAGGATACGGTAGATTTTTCTTAATTTTATACAATAGACCTGGGTGCCAAACCTTATCGAAAGCCTGACTTACGTCTAGAAATACAGCAGAACAATATTCTTTATTTTCTAGCGATTCACTAATTTCGTTTACTACTCGATGAATTTGTTCTACAGTCGAATGCTGTTGTCTGAACCCAAACTGATGATGAGGTATTATTTCATTTTCTTGTAGAAGTGGATTTAAACGTGACAGAAGCAGTTTTTCAAAAACTTTTGATAATATTGGCAGTAGACTAATATGTCTGTATGATACAACTTCATGTGTTGGTTTGCCGGGCTTAGGGATGACTATTACTTGAACGATTTTCCATTGATCAGGGAAGTGTCCTAGTCTTAGGATGGCATTGAAGATGGACGTAAGTAAGGCTTTTAGTTTTCTTGGTAGATGGTGTAGAATTGTTGCTGAAATCATATCGTATCCGGGAGCTTTTTTAGTTGGTAAATTCTTGATTGTTGTTTCAACTTCTCGAGCACTTACGGGTTTGATTTGGGGAGCTAGTTGCAGTGGTGAATCTAAGAAGTTGTAAATTTCTTCCTCTTCTGTAGCAGATATTTGTGAAGGAAATGGTTGAAAGATGTTAGAGAAATGGGACGCGAAGCATTCAGTTTCTTCTTCGTCGGTTTTAGCCCATGTGCTGTCGATTTTTCTGATGGGAGGAATAGGTTGCATCGGTCTCTTCAAGTATTTAGTAGTTTTCCAAAGAGAATACTCTGAATTCGAATTCGGAATCAATTGTGTGAGTTTATCTTGTAGGGCGTGGTTTCGATATTCTTGAAGTAATCTTTTGAGGTTTTGCGAAGCTGAATTTAGTCTTCTTTTGACTGCTGGGTCTTTAGTGATTTGCCATTGTTTCTTTAATTTACGTTTTGATTTCACCTTTTCTCTTATTACTTGTGGGATATATAGCTTTTTGTTTTGCTTTATTTCTGGTGTAGAATGCCACGCAGCTTGATGGAGTTGTCTGGTTACATATTCTATAGCTTCATTTATGTCGAAAGCAGTTTTCAATGGTAGATTAGCTGTGCTGTTATTAGTTAGCCATTCTGAGAAATATTTCCAATCTGTTCTATTGTTGTGGATTGAGGTTTGCTTATTGTCTTCAATAATGATTGAGCTAATGACTAGTAGAACCGGTGAACGATCAGACGATAGATCTTGTGACCAGTAGGTGTGAATATAACTTTGGTTAACTCCTTTTACAATAAAGAAATCTAATACATCAGGAATTTTGTTAGTGTCTGTCGGCCAGTAAGTGGGTTGGCCAGAAGAGAACGAGGATAATTTTTCGTTTATTATAGTTTCATACAGAGATTTACTTTTCGGGGAGGTTAGTCTGGAGCCCCAAAATGGATGTTTAGAATTGTAGTCACCGCCAGAAATAAATCTTGGTCCAAGTGTTCTGAAGAAGCTTGCGAATTGTGAACTCTGGATTTTATGCTTCGGAGGGCAGTATATTGCTGCAATATTCAATGTTCCGAATGCATCTCTTACTTGAATGGATGATGCCTGCAAATACGTGGTGTTAAATTGAGAATTTAAGTGATGTTTAATTTTTTCCCGAACAAGTATAGCTGTTCCTCCATGTGCTGTACCATCCGGATGATTTGTATAATACATGTTGTATCCTTGAAGCGAGAAAAAACTTTTGTTGGTGAAATGAGTTTCTGAAATGAGCATGATATCCGTATTTGTTAACTGGAGAAAACACTTGACTTCTTCTCGGTGTTGTAGCAAGCCATTGGCGTTCCAAGCTGCTATCTTATATGATTTGTTCATTATTTAGTTAGCAGTTTTGACACAAGATTTAAAAGTGCACTTATTTGTTCTGCTTTTCTGTTGAGTATAGTTTCAAATCTTTCGAAAGTCTGTTGTATTATTGAAAATATTTGAGTATTGGACTCCGTGTTTGTTGCATTGTTGTTCAGACTATCCTTCTTTTGCGAGTTTTTCAGTGCTTGTGCATCAGTATTACGCTGATGGAAATTGTTTATCGAAGTAGGTGGGAAGTTTTCTTGACCTGTGTTCATATTGTTTTGTGAAGCACTGAAGTTTGAATCTTGTGGAATTTTAGACGCCTGTGGATATTTTTTATTGCGTATTTTTTGATAAATTTCACATCCTTTATAACTTGCTGTATGGGGACCTTCACAAAGGGCGCATTTTGCAGGCTTCGTCTTGTTTTTCTTGTTATCACAAGTTCTGCTATCGTGATTCTCGCCGCATACTACGCACCGATAAGGATGGTTGCAGTAGTGCTTCGTGTGCTCCCAACTTTGGCAGCGATGGCATTGCACAAGATCTCGCTTTACTCTTGGAGCTTCAATTATTATTTTGGTATTTTGAAGGTACTGCAATTTATAAATGTCTTTGTTATTATCTTTTGATTCCAAATCAATAAAAAATACCGGTAAGGGAGCTTTTGTTACACGGTGTTTGCAGTTATGAATGTTTCTTACAGTATGACCGTTTTCTTCTATTTCTGCTTTCAGTCCATCAATATTTATTGTAGGATGCATATTTTTTAAGACTATCCTAAATGCTCTTTCGTGTTTTAGCTGATAGCTGTGAAACTCAATTTTCTCTTTAGTAAGGTATTTAATAAGTGATCGATAAGGTTCTGTTGTTGCCGGTAAGATTTTAAATTTATCTTGACCTACAAGCTTGCAGTAGAATTCTTCCTTCTTCACGACTTTTTGTAAAATTTCTGACATTGTGTGAAAGTCATTTACCCCAGGGATAAATATTGGCGGTGGTTTTTGCACCTTCTGAATGTTGCTGGATTTGGAACTTTCATCGATTACTTTATCATTGGATTCATCGTCATTAATTAGTTCGAGATCTGCAAATATATTGCATGATAGTATGCCACTTATATTTGCACTTTGACGTTTTGATTGTTTATGACTTTCAGGGCTGTGAGATTTACATCTCTTGCGCTTGCTTACAACAACTTGCCATTTATGAGTGTTGCTGTCACTACTTGAATTACCGTGGGTTGTTCGATTAAGTTCTGAATTTGTTACATCGGTTGAACTTGAACTTGAAGGCTGTACGGCAGGAGGAAAAAAGGGAAATGGCATTGCTATCACTGTACCTTGTGGTATCTGATGTAAAATGAGTTGTTGTTGCTGCTGCTGCTGCTGCTGATATTGTTGTTGAAGAAACAGCTGAGTTTGTAGTTCAGCTTCACTTGTAGTAGACGAATCCATTATAAATTCAGATTCCGGCTGGAAGGTGTTCTCCGAGGCCATATCGATTGTTTACGTCTTGTGGAGGCAACATATTTTTTTTTATATCACCAGTTGAAACACAGAATTTTATAAACAGGAAATACAATTGATCACGAAAACACTACACTGAAAAAAAAGATACCATAATTCCTAACAAGGTTTCAATAGTTACACAAAACCTTCGTATGCGAAACACAGACCTTGTTGCTTTACTCCCTTTCCTGGTTACAACAGCATCTACGATTGCTGATCTTGATGGACCAAACTTGATGGACCAATCGGCCTGTGATTTCTGAGAGGTTGATGTTGCTTCATAAACGGACCTGTCGGCCTCATCAAGCCTAATCATGTTGCAGAGCACTAGCTGGCCACAGCAGCCAGATACCTTGTCAGATAATTACGTATTGAAGAGCATTCAACATCTGTTAAACACACACGTGTATGTATGTGTGTATATATATATATATATATATATATATATATATATATATATATATATATATATATATATATATATATCACATTATTTCAATTACATAATAGAAGCATTATGCGATAATTATGACTTTATCAAGCAAAGAAAACAAATCTGTCATTCTTGCTCAAAACGGGAACGAAGTTTGAGACAAACTTTAATAATTATATTATTTTCCGTCTGCGTTGTTACACATATAAATATAAATATCGAAAGACAGACTAATTACGTTATATATTTATCAGCTACCAGTCCCAAGGCATTCGGCGGGCTCTTGGAAGTGCATGGGGGGGAGGGGGAGGGGACAGGAAGTTGCGCGCGCGCACCGAACCTGGCTGGAACGTGACCGCAACCCAATATTATCTGTTCATCATAAGAAAAATTCTGATTTAAAGAAGTACAAGTGTAGGTTCACTACATAAGATCTAATTTGAGCCATCGGTTGTTAAATTAACCTTGCATCAAAACTATTGCAAACTCTTCGTGGAGGAGACAGTGCGAACTGCACGCGTGTTGCTGTGCGATAAGGACCTGATATCAGCCGAAGATTGACGAAGGTCAGGTGCGTGACACGGCTTGGTCCGCACCGCAGCGTCGCGCCGGCGATCGGCCTGCGACGACATTCTATTCAGTTCATTTTGGAAGGGCTAAGAGAGTGACTGGCCCTTCAGGAAAATTTCTTCGAAGTGGCGAAAAGCGCATCGTTGTGAAAGTTTTCAATTTGTTGTTGTAGAAAAATACGTCGTTGGCAAAGCAAATCGTTGAACGTACTACGAGTTCACTGGTAAGTACTGTATTGAAACATATCGTGCTGCATCAGTGTGGATTATAATCTAAAGGATATTGGTGGATATCTTTTAATAGGTGCCAGACTACAGAGTCTAAAATACCTCTTTGAAGTGAAAATCTTATTTCATTGGAAGTAAACGGGCGAATGAAGTTCGAAAGAAAATGATACCTTCATGTACACCGCCTATTTGAAATCAAACAAGAATTGTCAACCAAGATTAAAAGAGAATGGTGGAATGGAATTGCAACTTTTAGGTACGTATATACTTCTGTCATGCGTTGTAATAATAAAAAGGCATATATTAGTGTATGTGCATTTTAATTGGACATAACCTACAAATCTTGGACATGAATCTAGCTCAAAGTTATTTTAATGTAAATTGTAAAATTCCTCTAAAAGCTTATGTCCAACAAGATAATCAATTATTTCGTTTTACATCATCGGTTTGAATCCTTTCAATTCAAATTCTAATGTTGTTAAGTGGATACAGAATTCAATTACTTCCAAACTCATTATTTACCTATTAAAAAAGTTTAAGTTATTTGATTAGTTTTTAATACTCAATTAAGCATTGCAAATTCGTATTAAAATGTAAAGAAATAATATTTATTATGTTGCCAATTCATTGAAATAATTTTAATATAGTCTTCAAGTGTCATTAATGGCCATTAGAAATTGTAGAATTAATTGTTGTGTAGTATTTCCATGTGTTATAAGTGTACAGAATTTTGATTACTGTATTTAAATTGAGACTAAAGCCTATCATGTTCTGTAAATAATTGCACAAAATAATAATAATAATAATGCATTCCTCAAACAAACTGCTGTGAAACACTTTCTTCTTGTTCTTTTTTTTTCTTCAATAATTATCACTTTAATTATATTTTCAAATACTATTGTATTAATTTTATTTTTCAGGTAGTTTTTGGCACAGGTGATGGAAATTGGTCATTGAAACAGGTGATGGTTCATCGATACAGATATTCATGGATATTGTTAATTCTAAATGGCTATTGCATTCTATGACAAGATCATGAACATGTATTTGAAGGTGATGCCAGTATACATTTTGCTAATTTTGCAAGCATCATGGACTTTTGTGATTTCATTCGTATTTAACATTCACAAAATGTGTATACATTAATGGATCAATTTTTTTAGTGTGTATCATTTTTGACCAGGCAAGTTATTTTAAAATTCTCATTAGGTAATATAACTTGTGTTATAATTCTGTTATAGTTTCAATGTGTACTATGTCGTAGTGCTCTCAGAATTACTACAAATAAGTATGAATAATATAAAAAATACACATTATCACTAGAGAAGTGTCATTAACTTCAAAATGCTGTTTTTTCAGGACATTGTTTTACAACTAGAGTTCTGAATCAAGTTCATGGAGTGTGACAAATTGTAATTTTCTTTTGAAAGATTATTAATTTTTTCTTTGGTTTCCAAGGAAAAAAGATTTCAAGTCTTTCATAATTTAGGGTTCTCCACTGTGTGCTGTTTCATATAGTATGGACAACACTGCATTCTCAAATATGCAATGATTTTGGCTATTATTCATCTTCAAAATTACCAAAGAAAAATATCTCAGATTGTGTTAATGATTCTTGGGCAAAGAAATGTCATTACTGTTGTAATAGTGTTGACCTTGATAATTTTCTGAAACATTTCCCTTGCCAAGTGAACAAAATACTTTCCTTTTTAAAAAAAAACAATTCAATATTACTAGACATGATTCTCGTGCCCTTTAAAATGCTAAAACCTGGATACATATGCCAGATAAAATTTGACAAAAAATGCACTATCAAATTTTAGCTTTTTTCATTGTCTTTTGAAACAGGAACACTATACAATTTTTCGAAATTTTACTTAGTCAAATTCATCCTTTTGTGAGACATCAATCTTTTTGAACATTCTTCTACCTCACCAGAAGTAATTGGAGCATATTTGTAAGATGAAATCTGAGCCAATGTGAGGTCAAATTCTGCATTTTCTACTCTTGAATCACAATTTTTTTTCTTTAAATTTCATAGAAGTTTTAAATCGAATTAGAATTTATTGGTTTATATAATTTTTCCTTGGCAGTCACACTCGCATGTCCAAACACTAATTTCAAAGACATTGTAATATCTTCAACATTATTTAATGACTTCAATAGAGGTAATCCTGCTGTTGTCAATTTCTGAATTGGTATTGGCAATTTTATAATATATTTTATTTTACTTTTTTGCATGCAAGCAGACTAAGAGTCTGCACCTTATTATTTTCCCCTCCCTTGTATCACTGTCAGTTACCAGTGATATTGAGTAGTGATCTATGTGTGTGTGAAATTAATCAATAGTATTTGGAGAATATAATCCTAAATTTTGAAGCAATCCAGAAAAGTATGCATTTAACAAAATAACTTGCCAAATTTAAAAGTCACTTCAGAACTGGTTATTAATTTGCTAAGAAAACTTATTATTTGACTCATCCAATAAAATGAATGCCAATCATTTCGTCCCACGCTAAAGTGATGAGTCTTCTCCCACCTTACACAATACTAAAATTATGATTTATCCCGACCTCTCACTATATTTATTCGCTGTTATTGAATGCACATTCTTCTCCACAATTTTTTATTGTTGCATTCAGGTGATAATAACAATAGTTATGACATTAACTTTTTGGGAGTGTAGGATTTGTAAATGCAGACCAATGAGCTTATTCATTGTCAAATGGGCAAAGAGGTTTCTAAGCAATGAGATTGATTCAAATAGCAGACCCAGCAGGTAAATCAATGCTGGGCAATACATTTTAATTCCAGTTTTTAAATTAATTTAACTAATTTGATTTGATTTTATTGTTTGTGTGTACATTTACATTACAGATATTGAAATAACAGAAGTAACAAATATAAATATGATTTATGTTGGTGATTTCTTCCATATACTTTTTTGATTTTAACAGTATGTAAACTATTTATGAATTCATTGTAATTGTAAACTAAGTGTTAATTTTATGTAGATGAATTTTGTGCTAGTGAATGCAAGAACCCAAAGTTTAATGAAGGGACTAATAGAATTGAACCTTTAGTAACCAAAATTAATATAAACATAAAACAAGAATTTTAAATTTGTAAAATGAAAGGTTAAAAGAAATAAACAACAAATACATTCGAAAATAATTTTCAGCTACATATTTAGCCATAATTTAAATAAATCTTGGCGTTTTTATAAAATAAATGTGAATTAAATTTGTTTTTGGGAGATCAGTAATAAAAGTTGCTATTTAAATGAACTTGTGAAACAATTTTAAAATAGTTTTGAAACAGTAATAAAACGTTTTTAAAATAATTTTGAAAAAAGTTATAAAATATTTTTGAAATAATTACTGATGACTGTAAACATGTTCTTAGTCTCCTTGTGTATTTAATCCACCTGATAACATAAATGATTAAGTGGTACATCAATGTTTCATTATCATTTGTTAGCTATTAAGTTTATGTCAATATATTTCACTCTATTGTGAGTTACGTTATATTTTATACATTTTATTTTACTAAATAAATATTTTAATGTTAAATTCTAATATTTTATTTTTTGGTACATGCTGTTTCAGAATATTCATTGTGTATATATATATATATATATATATATATATATATATATATATATATATATATATATGTATATGTATATGTGTATATAAAAATAAAACTTTCATTCAAAAACAATGCAGGCATATTGATGTATGTATATCTACCGTAATAACAGTCAGACTGCAGAATTTAAAGCCTTTTGAGGCTTATTGTGAAATTTAATTATCACTAAATGCGTAATTTTTATGCAGTTATATTTACGGTGCTTGGTTGTGTAGGTAAATATACAGATCTGTTTTTGGATCAAAAATAAATAATGAATATTCTATTAATAGCAAGTACCACTTATAACCCATCCTATACCCGTCAACGATCAGTAATTGTAACACCAATTAGAAATGCTTAAATAAGGCAACACGTACGGCTGGTCCTTCAACCAGTGTAGCTGTGCAAGCCGACACGGAAGGCCGGGTCTTTCTATCAGTTTCGCCCGGATGCGTCATGACGGTAGGCTGGATCCTCCAACCTGTGTTGCTCGCTTGTGCCGAGCAGATAGCCAACTCTTCCAACAAGGTTGCTTGGACTCGGCAGCTTCTACCCGTGCACTCTGACAAGGTAAATTCAAAGGAGTGCAACAAGGGACTCTTTACGATGCAACTTTTCGTTCCAACTATCTCCGTCACGGAACAGCAACAGTGTACCTGGTTGGGCCTATATTATCATGCATTCCCTTGATACAGTATAATGGATCAGGTATACTGCAACTGTTCTTTTTTCTCCGTGTAGACACTAGTCAGAACACACAATGTGGACGCACAACTTGACACAATGAGTCA
>BLKR01007805.1:0-30894 GCA_011170035.1 Teleogryllus occipitalis
AGCCAAACTCCGCCCATCCCCCCCGTGCTGGTGCTGCTACCTGGAGGCGGCGCCGGGAAGAGGAAGCCGTGAATGGAGCGGGGGAGGGGAGGCGTTTTTGTTGTGCCACTTCCCCTCCAGACCTCCGCCCCCGCCCCCTCCGCTGTCAACGCAACAATTTCCACCGCCACGGACCCTCCACGCCCCTCTCGCCCGAAAAACTCTGCTCCGGGAGAAATTCACACCTCCGCCGCCACAACGCACATGCGAGAATCGATCTTCTCACTGAGATAACTACAACACTGAACACGCTATTCAACGCACATGCGAGAATCGATCTTCTCACCGAAATAACTACAACACTGAACACGCTATTCTTAAGTGTCTATTCCATTTATTGTAAAATATACGTATTTATTAAAAAAAGTTATGTTTTGCATATATTTTGTGTCTTTTCTGAATTCTGTCTATTCACGCGTGAACTTTCACATGTAATGTTCATTTTTTAGTTTAAATTTAAGAAAAATAGAAATCATAGAAACCGTACTTTCAAACATATTTTATTACAAGCCGGTTTTTAAAGAAATTAACTAATATCTGATAATTAGGGAATAAGTGTTTAAGAAAAATGAGGGGATACTTTGTTCGACGTAGTGTATCCTATTGCCAAAATTTTGAATTCTTATCACACAAGCAAAACTTAAAAATGTGATACTAATATTCACCATATTATATCAACAAACATCACCACGACGCTCCATAACTAGGTCAAATTCAGCTCGCCGCTTGAAGGAGAGTTCCAGTGCCCGGCTCCTCTGATCGTCCAATGTCACGCGAATGCGGAGTAGCTGCCTGACAAATAGGCCAGGGCACCTCCCGTTCATTTCTTTCTCTCCTTCGTCCACTGTTCTCCCCTCGTACACATACACAAACTCGCGCGCAACACAGCGGGAGAAACTAAATTTCTTTAACTCAATTTTTTTTTCTTACACATGACGTATTTAAATGGGAAATAAAATACACAAGGAGTACGAAATTACAACTTTACTCGTACAATTAGTCATTACTATTATTTTATGTTCAACCATTTACAGACTTGTGAGATGGTTTGGTGAGCCTTTTCCTAATAATTTCTCAAAATGGTCAGCTTAAAAAGGGAAATTAAGAAAATAATAATATTTACGAAAAGAAAATGTTTTATTAAACTTATTATTGTGCGCAAGCCTGCGCACGCACGCACACACACAATCTCTACGCTTGCACCAATGCCGTGAGTTGAGTCGTGAGCTTAGAGCTTGTTCCGGCTGTAGCAGTGCCCCTCTAGAGGAGGTATCTGGAGGGGGAAATCCCTCGTATGTCAAAGACCAGATCGGCGCCTCATCTCACATAGCACTGGAGAAGAACCCATCTGCTATATAACATGCACTACGCTTACAGGACTATTATATTGACAGTAAAAATTGACGTGTAGATGTACAGAAACAACATAATTGCGCAAATGTACAAAACAATACAATATCACAGTTTTTTTAAAAGCTGTATTTTTGATCCTAATGTGACCAAGCATATTCAGAAAAAGATTATCAAAGTGAAAATGACGTGTACTACATTATGTTTCTTCGAGAGAATTCTCGTCTCCACATTCGTTAGTAGCACAGCGAGTGCAAAGTCCAAATTGAAGTAGAGGCGCGGAACGAATTATCGTGGCTGCAAGAGAACTCAAGTCGCAATAAAAATAGTTCTCCCAGCAGCCACTCGCCGCGATGGCGCTCTCGCACTACTACAAGTACTACGACAACGGCAGCAGGAGATTATGCCTTTCACAGAGCGAAGAACAAAGGAAAAGCCAATATTGAGATTTCCGAAACAATTCGCCTCAAATATTCCGAGAGGAGCGCAATGAACACGACAGGAAATTAAGAACACGAAACACACAACGCCGGTTTCACGCTCAAGTCCCCTCCTTCCAATTAATTCGAACTTTGAGCGCTCAAAGCAGGAATACATTTGACAATGTGTACTCATTGTGTCCATAAGCTCCCGCTAAGGGAAAAAGCTCCAGATTTTTCATGTTCCGTAAGTCTAATTAAAAATGTCCTCCAAGAATAAGCACGTGAGATAACACAATATTCCATGTACAAATTTACGGAATCAAGAACATTGAACCCAGATAATGTTAAATAATTAATAGACAATTACTCTTTCACGTTTGTCACTAGCAATGTTAAATGCTAATGATTTAATATTAAGAACCATTTTTTGTAGATATATTGAAATTATTATTTCTTATGCATTTATGTTTTTATATGTATTATGATTTCTTTGTTTTTTTACAGTAACATCAGAAATTTCTTTTTGTACAATGTCCATCTCCAATCATCTCAAATTGCTGACACAAGTTCCAATATCGGTGATTTTCTGCACATAAAATATTTCTCGATTCTGGATTAGAATAGCCACTTTCTTTGTGTTTTGACATCTATGAGATATCGGAGCTTCCCGGAAAATAATTTCATCCATTAGAGCACACTTCCAACACTGGAACAGTCGAATTCAAGGGTTTGTTTTTTCATTTCAAATATTCTTTCGCCAATTGTGCGTCAATATATTTGGTGGCGGAACAAGCTTCTTTCAGCTCGTTTCATAATTATTCCATAACCTAGCAAGCACGTCTTATTTTTCCACAGCAATCTAGCTTTGCACAATTGTTATGCCAATGGTATTACGATATTTAATCATTCTGTTCAGATGCAAGGGCAATTGCACGAGATCGCGCCACATTCGTGCAGCCGTCGCCGCTCGCCCAGAGCTTCCACGAACAGCCCACGCCACAGCGCACGGCCACCCACTCCGGTGTTCTCGGAACCCTCCAACATTCTCAACCTTTAATGTGCCACATTCCCATGCCTCTCTTGTTTAGTCATACTCCACTGGAACTCAATGCTTTGAATCAGAAGAAACCGAAGTCGAGCGTTCGTTGGCTGCGAGCAACGGCTCCCGCGAGTGCAGCTCATCCTCCGGCCACGAAACGAACTAAACTTCAGTCGGGCATTCATATCCTCAGTCCTCACGAGGTGAAGCTATGTTTCGTCCCGCCCGCACTCAGCGGCATTTGGATTCTTCCATCTTCTCCACAATATCTTAGTGCGTGTATTTAAGATCTGTTTTAAATACTATTTTTAAGCATTCAGTACGCTCAACTGAATTAGCTGTAAAATGATTGTGTTGGAACTTTACTTCCGTGCGTTGCGCAACATCTTGTAATTCTCCGAACTCAGTAGTGCATGTATTGCACATTTCGCAATGTTTGCAGTGAAGCAACTTGCTAATTACCCGTAACAGTCATGCTACACACTGTCATATGAGCGGTACAATATTAATTGCCACCATAGACTGTTCTCAACAGGACAAGTGTTGGGTTTTTCTACTGTATAGCGAACGCCCGAACTGCTCGCAAGCTGCGCCGCCCACGAAGACCTTTAAGGGTCGCCGGGAACAGCTGACCAATGCCAGCGCCATCGCAAGCTCCCTCGACCCGTGGGTCTGCTCCGGCAGGTGGGACCCCGCGCACTCAACGTCTCACTAGCATTATCAGTGTTATGTCTCTTTTTCAGCACATTGCATATGTACAGTGCCCAATTTATGTTTTAATATATGTTGTAAATTCAGTCATTCAATTATATTCCCATTGTACTCTTTAACATGCATTAAGTACGGTAAGCACGGTAATGTCATTCCTAAATTTAATAACACCTACGGTGTATACCAACCGGCATGAAGCATTTGCCTCAGTGATTATGCCAACTGCTGCTCTAAATCAGTTCATTTCAATTTATCTTTGTAAAGCAATTCAAACTTTAACTCATTATTACTCAATTAATCTTAGTAAGTTATGTAATCATTCATTCAGTTTAATTATAACTTCTTGAATGATTTTTTGCCTTTCTGAATTTCCCTATCTTCCCATCAGAATATACGTTCAGAATCAGCTCTTCCCATCAGAAGTTGCTGTTTCAGAAACATTTGAGCGTGTATGTTTGCTTATATACTGGTCCTTCGACAGCTGTTGAGACAAGTGGTGGAAGGAAGGAAAAGAATCTCTATCTTTAATATTACAGTTGTACAAGGAAGATGTAGTAGTAGGAAGATGTAGGAAGAAATCCGTAGGAAGATGCCGTAGAATATTACACTTTTCGAAAAATCTGGGATTTCAACATGAAATCGGCACATAAACGACTTTTATGCTACCCCAAAACAAAACTTAATCAAAAAATTTGGTGACTTTTGAGAAAATTTTGAAAATGTTTTTCACGTTGCAAATAAAGTAGCCTCAAAAATAAAAATATCTCGTTGAAAGTCCCAAAGTCTCGAGCTTGTTCAGTTTGATCGGGGAAAATCAAAGGAATATTGGGGAATATGTGGGAAGATCAGGGAATTTTGGAGAAAATGGGCTGAACAGTTGAGGCACTACCGTTGACCACAAACGGACGGCAACACTGGCAGACGGACAGTCGGCCAGACATGTTTTGGCGTTTATCAAATTATCGGTATGAAGGACCCACCAAACACATTCTGGATACACCACGTGTTCGAGGAACTAATTTACTGCATATATCAACAGGAATTATCCACTCTTTCATTACCATGGCCTGGAAAGAGTTTTCTACTGAAAATTCGCCGTTTAGCGGCGCAAGATTACATACCTTTCTCTTCTTACGACGTAAGTGCACGAAAGTAAAACATTTCCCTCTTTTTTAGTGTTCTAACAACGTTTATCAGGAAATTCCTCTTTTGTTCGTAATTGACTGCCACATTTCACGCTCCATCCTCGCTTTTTTCGCGTTTCCGACTTTTGGTAATTCATGTAGCGAGCCTCGGGGATGAATCTCAAATATTCCATTTCGGCCTCCGACTATTGATGGGCGGCGTCGCTTAGATATTCCTGGCGGCGCCTTCCTCTTCCGCGAGCCGAAAACCCCAAATAATTCGATCCTCCTTCGAGTCACATTTATGTGCGCAGGCGAGACACATCTCGCGCGGGCGGCCGGAAAAGAGAAGGGGCGGGGAAGAGCTAGAGGGCTCGTAATGGAAGTCAGGCAGTGTTGGAAGCCATGGCGCTGGTGGGAGCGGAGGCGAGCTGGGGCGGGGAGCGGAAGTTGGCTGCAGAAGTGGGGAGTAGGTTGGGAGAAGGGTCGGGGACCGGGGTGGGGAGAGGGGCGCGGTAACAGTAAAGCCAAACGGCGCGCGAGGAGCGTTAGGGAGCGGCAATGGGGAGCAGTGGGGAGGGCGACAGAGAAGCCGACCCGTCTGCCTGAGACACAACGGCCGTTAAAGAAATTGTACAGCACGTAGCTCTCAAGACATCCTTTTCTACAATGCCCTAGTTTTTACTTACCCTTCATCTGCAAAGACGGGACTTCATCCAAAACGTTATTCATCACAACAGCTGAAAGTACCTTAATGCACGGATTTCATAAAAACAGCTTTAAGTAATTTCTTACTCGATTTTCACATCATTCATAGATGATGTGATGCAAGAATTTAATGCCTTTGACACAGTTTTAAATGATTTAAAGAACGGCATATAAATATTTCAAGAGACTACGTTAATAACTCACGTTTGAGTGAAGTAATGTGCTGTTTGATCCATGTTGCAATGAGTTTTTTTAAAACTAGTTCCGATATTATTTCTTGTTCTTGTCGCATTCACATTTAGTAATAAAATATACTATAATTCGTTCTTTTTAACTCTTAGAGCAGATGTCAAATCAGGCAAGTGTTTGAGAAAGTTTTAATGAAGAAATGTGAAATTGATATTAGTGTGTCATATGGCACCTTCATGACAGCAAGTTAAGTCAAAGTCAATACCTGACGGGCTACCAAAACACATGTTGCAAAATTGACGAAAATCAATTGGAAAAGTGAGGGAAGAGGGAGATGAAGCACCTAGATGTTGAGGGTGGGGGAGAGGGAGAACGGAAGTGCATCCGCGCGCGAGGGATTCGAACCGGAAGCAGCTTGTGGAGGATCCACTTCCGGCGCAGGCGCCGCTCCCGATTCCCGACGGGCTTCTGCGCCGCAGTCCACTCCCCGCAGGTGCAGTTGGGAGACGAAATTTCGAAAGTCGAAACATCATAAAAGGCTGCAACAATTCAGTTTAAGTTCCGACCTCGCGTTTCGTTTCGTGACGTTAGATGTCGATTGGGGATGTCTTCCGTTCACTGGGGATTCCATCTAACATGTTGCTAAAATGTGCATTTGAGAATGCACTAAATGAATTCATTATTCCTTTGTGAGTTACGCAGATCGCAGCTCTTCTTGTTGAAAGTCCTTTCGGTGCTGCGGCCACTACTCGCTGCAGAAAACGATGCTCGAAGACAATTTTCAAACGCTCCCAGGAGAGTTGGTTTCAAGAGTACCTCATCTCATTGCATTATCAGGTAGCTTATCTAAGAAAATTTATAACCACTTATTGTAGAATTTTCCGTACCCTTCTTATAGATTAATACTAGCTGAAGTACCCGGCGTTGCTCGGGCACTTATTACAGTAAATTATTATACAGGAAGAGGAATTAAATCTTTTCATGCCCTGCGGCGGGACCTATCTCTATATCTTCTATTGTATCCCTTCTCCGCCCTACTCCCTGCCATGCTCTGCCCGGCCACGCCACGATGGCTGTCTTCTCATTTGGAAATTTCCAGATTACCTCGCTCACTTTTCCACAAATAATGACATTTTTCTTATTTGAAGTTCCAGCTTTTAAACATTCACTTTATAACTAAAAGCAATAAACAAATCTAAACTACAAAATAAAATACTTGTACTCACATATAAAATTTTTGTGGTGTTTTATATATTCCAACACTATCAAAACTGTCACGTCGTAAAACTTATCATATTTTTATATTTTTTCTTCTATTGTATTTTTAAAAAAGTTTTGAAATTGATCTGTCAACTCGTGACCTTAAAGGCACTTAATGTTTTAAGCTCAGGATAACATGCACAAGTTCATGCACGGGTACAGTAGTAGGTAGATCCGGAGTAATAGTTATAGATGTCATAACGTAATTGATGATTCATAATCATAAAAAAATTAAAATACTTGTATCTATTCGGAAACATAATTACCAGTTTTTATAATTCTAAATATGACAAAAATATATATGTTTAATGTCCTGTGTGATAGTAACACGTAGTATAAAACTTATTTGTTCAGGTAAATCAATTCATCATACGACTGATACAATAGAAAACTAATGATCCACCAACATTACATTATCTGTAAATAATAAATTGACAATGCACTGAGCCACATAACAAAACAATATTAGCATCATTATTTTATCTCAAGTGATAGAGATTATGGATCCTGAAATATGAATAATAGAAACCAAAGACTCCCAGATATTATTTGCTTAGACAAAAATATTTTAGACCAATTAATTTTTTCTTATTTTTTTAGAAATATATGAATGAACTCATTCATTGGGAGCAATTGATATGCAAAACAACTTTACCGATTAGTCTTAATATGAAAACGGTCATTCCGAAAATATATACTACTGCACAAAATTCCTTCAAATGTTGAAGAAAAACTTTTACTGGGTGAACTGAAGACAAATAAACATTTTCCATTGTACCAATTTTAACGTGAGAGTTGAATAATAGAATCCAAGAGCTCCCAGATTTATATATTTGCTCAGACAAACTTTCTTAGATAAATTAAGTTTTTCTTATATTTTATGGAACAATATGGATGAAATCATTCATTCGGAGCCAGTGACATGCAAAGCTAAATTTCTAAATTTCTTCGCATGTAGAAGAAAACAGTACAACTGCAATTAATATGACAAACAACTGTACAGATTAGTCTTAATATGTAAATGATCATTCCTAAATTACACACCACTGTTCAAACTGCCTTCGCATATTGAAGAAAAAATTTACTGAATGGACTGAAAACATATACACATTTTCCATTTTACCATTTTGAACCTAAGAACTTTGTAAATAGTCAAATTGAGAGTCCTAATGAGCAGCTGCCCTACTACTTAAAGAATTATTCACATTTGTCCCCTTCTTGCAGTATTATTTTCAATGAGGCGAATGAGTACTTCAGCAAGTCGATCTTCCCGACTAACCGATTCAAAATTTTAGTAGACTGCACATCTCTTGGCATTTGTAATATGTTTTGACAATTGTGATAGTCGTTTAGTGAAACAATTCAGTTGTCACAAATTTCTGTAAAAGAAGACGTTTAGATTGTATACGATATGTGTATATTGTACATTGTACATTACTGTATATTCTGTATTATATATTATTGCACTTTTTATTCTCTCAACCTACCTTAATTATTAAACACTTTCAAACTCACAATGATTTCTTGCCACTTAGTATATAACACGGACAAAAGAGCAATACATGAACATTGACATTATTTACCACTTCAGTTACGGCTTTCTTTCAAATATTCACACAGGGACATTACATAACCTTATTCAAACTCTAATGAATGTCGCAATAATTCTGGACATTCATGAAATCAGTAGATCTCAGACCTCATCCCCTGGTGGCGCGCAGCTTAACTATTGACATTGATGCACTCTTGAATCTGTGATGTAAGGCTAGGCGAAAAATGTCCAGAAAAGTAATTATTTTGAAAATATATTACCGTTTATGTTTGTAAATCATAGCCTATAGTACTCCAGGCCTTTAAAGGATGCTAGCGCAAAAGTTTCATCAGCATTGGTTCAGTAGATTCAGAGATTACCGCACTGGAAGACAACGCACTTCTGTCTTTATATATTAGTATAGATTAAAATTTAATTTCGCAGTTGAAATTATCCTAGAACGGCAGATTGTCCCATTACCACTATCGTTCATAATACTCATAACTAAATAATCCTACAAAACGATCATTGATCTCTGGGGTGGCAAATGTCGCGAAGAATAGTTTTCTTGTGAGTGGCTCAAGTTCTTCACTGCGTGTTGTAAACAGCGACCTGGGAACAATCTCAAGGATCCTGTTGCATTCATCGCCCATGTGACGTGGGCCGAAAATGTGGCATCACATTTATTTGCCTCCACAGCTGCGTTACAAATGCCTGTAGGCGCTCTCTACGCACGGCGGGGTCGATTTCGAACAAAAGGTTTAAAAGTTGACAGGCGAGGAAGTCTTTCTTATTAATCACGCATTTATAATGTATACGCAAACGTGTCAGCAACGAACAGCATTCCTGCGGAATCAGTGAAATGTACTGGCTGCGCAGATAACTAGAATATTCCCCAACCATTTCCATTCTACAAGGAAACGAACAATTTAATAGTGAATAGTAAAATGTGGATTTGAAATGTAGATACCGCTGAGTGGGTTAATAATATCAAGGTGTCTTTGTGAGTTGAATGTCTACAAAACGTTATTTCAAATTGACATGTTTAAGAGCAACACCACCTGTCGTTGAAAAGATGTGTAGGCGAATCGGTCAGCAACAAAATGCTTCTTGCAGAGCCAGTGACCAGTATTGACTACGCAATTAACTAGTATATTGGCAATTCATTTCCATTGTAGGAAGAAACGAACAATGCGGAACGTGTATTTGTAACCCTCGAATTAAATTAGCTTCATTTGAGCGTGTTCTTTGGAGTTGCGTTCAGGGACATTTTTGGAGCAATGTATTGAGATCCGTTTGGAACTTCCATCGCCGAATGAAATGAAATGATACTGCATTAGAATATTAGAGCGCTCCAAAATCCCGAGCTGTTCATTGCGTGATCAATTTTCGTCAATGCAAATGGGAATCCGTTGATGCTTGTTTTTCAGAGAGAACGCAAGATAGACGAGGGACCACATACAGCAATTACTGTTGTTAGCGCCTGGCTGCTGCGTGTGGAAGGGGAGGGAAGGTTGGGGCGGCGTCGAGCAACGTCAGAGCTTTCGCAGGGGCGAAAGGCCAGGAGGCGTCGGTCGCGTGATTGGGCGGCGGCCGAATAGTTCGCACTCGCTTCTGGCCTCGCCCTCCGCCCTTCGCCGCCGCCCCTCGCGCAGCTGGCTCTCTCGACCGCCGCCCCAATTTAGACCCGGTCGCTTCGTCCCCGCGCCATGCCCCTTCCATGGCGGCGCCCAATACTCCGCCTCCAGAGCGGAAGCAGCGCGCGGAGTTGAGGCGGCGCCGGATGTGAGCGCGCGCCACCAGGCAGCGCCAGCGGCAGAGGGAGATTCGCCGGGGGACACCGGGTCGCTTTCGGCCTCTGCGTTGCTGCGGGGGAGCGAAGCGAGGGTTCAAGCGGCATGAATGCACCGCGGGCGGTGGAATGGGTCGGAGGATCCACCGCCATCCGAATTATAAGTGTGTGTTTCATTGCGAGTCACCGCGTGAGTGGGTTGGAGGCAGCAAAAAGAACGGAATAAGGAACTTTCAGAGACTCAAACGCACGAAATTGGAGCATAGGGCCATTCGCAAATTTTGTACTTGCATTTTCAAATGAAATAAAAGTAAATAACAAGCTCTGAGCCTCTTCCTTGGAAATGTGGGAAACAACACACTACACTGGGGGGAAATAGCGGCTCGTGCGTGGAACAATTGGGGTTCAAACAGTGCATGGGACGTCCTTCAAACGAAATATTACACGAAGAATGGCTCGAAAATGTGAAGCATTTTAAACCTTCTTTTGGGAAAATTGGAGATTGAAAAGAAAGTCCCAGTTGAACAACAGTTATCTTAGAAAACGTTACGTGTGGGATCCCCCAAGGATTCGACTTCTACTCCTCGCACTTACGAAGGACGTGCCGAACGGTTTGGTTTCGCAAGTAAAATTGTTAGCAGATGACTAATACATCGAATTCGTATTCGACAGTCGACAGTATATCGAAGTCGACACAATACGAAGGAACTTCGTCCATTTCTGAAATTAGACGTTTATGTAATATTTCCTCCACTCCAAATTCCGAGTGGTAATTTCACCCACTCTGGGTGTGGGCATAGCTCTTCTCCACACACACACACACACATGCATGGGTCTGCTCATGCGGCACCGCTGCCCAGCGCCCGCCCTCTGAGAGCACTGACGCGTCGGGGGGCAGAAACGCGCAGGAACAGTCTTCTGCGCCGGCCACGAACGCGTCCACGGCGCTGTGAATTCAGGGCATCAAGGCTCCCACATGAACAAGGCTTAAAGGAAGGAAACGCTTAACATCGCCGTGAAAAGTCCCCTTCCAAGGACAGCTTCAGAAAACGTTTAGGGAGACTCAACTTTTTAACAGGCAACGATTTCTTTTAATTCCTTTTTTTACTGTAATAATTATGTAATTTATGTTATTTTCGATTTACATATTTTAATTTATAAACAAGTTTGGAAGAAAACATCAAAAGAATGTTTCGCTCATTGTTCTACCGTTCTATCTTCACTGCCAGAAAAAGCTGCGAGGTGTGTTGCTAATTTCTAAGGTGCACAGAAATTGAAAGAAAAATACGCAGCCATTTAACATTTCAGAGGTGTCTACGACTTAGTTAAATTTTTAGGAACTCGGGGAAAAGCAAAATCATTTTTGCTTTTGATGAAAAATGCAGTTTTCTTTTAGTTATAACATCCATTCTAGAACCACGCGTGGAAACTCAATTCTCATACCCATTGCGTCACAGATCACGACACAACTAAGGTCTTGCAACGGCGAGGTGCGTAATAAAACACCAACATTCTTGATATTCCACTTATGTAAAGAAATGCTCTACAGATTCTGTTGTTGTAGTAATCGAGAAAAACTGTTTCACAAGATACTTAATTTATTGCAGCATTGTGTGTATTTTATTTGTTATTCTTAAACAGCATTCTTCCTTCTTAATGGAAACCATTCTGTGTGGTTTCAATCAGTTAATTTTCGCTGCTGCTGACCACTAATTTACATTTTAACTCGGTGAAATGTTTTTTTTATTTTCAACACTTGCAATAAAATCAAATCAGAAATAACACGCTACTTTCTATACAGAAAACCCTGGTTAATATGATTTTCACGGGGGAGATAATAATGTTATGAGAATTCGTGTTATCGGATTATTATATTTTTTATGCTTCTTTGGCGTAAATCAAGTTTCGTTGGTACTACGGTGAAATTTGTGTTAAGCGAGTATGCTAACCATGGTTTACTTAAAAATTTATCATTTTATTTATAATTTTTATAGTGTATATTTTCGAAGAGGAGAAAGATGACTGCATGACGGCACTTCATCTGCAGGAGAGATAGAAATAAAAAGTGCCTGAAAAAAACCTGTACTAAGTATTATACAAATTGCAATTGAAGTAAAAGGCCCAGTCAAAAACACAGTAATGTGGTGTTAGCACATCGGCGGGCAAAATTGATTCAAATTTGGACCCGTACTTTGAAACCTATCAGTATAACAATTCCTTGCCGCTAATTAACAGCAAAGAGCATGCATGTTTGAACGTCCCGCGTCGGACTTCTAATATTTTTTCTCCAAAAAACGGCGTGTTTGCTTCCAGAGGGAAAGACAGAAACATCTTTCGCGGGAAACTCTTTGGGAGGACAAAAACAGTCGAAGAGTTGAACTGTTTTCGCAGAAGCCCGTTAGGCCGCGCCAGGTACGGGAGACACTGTCAACTATCAATATATCAAAGTTAAAAGTCCTCCAAATGAAGGCGCGATAGAATTGTATTATTTAAAAGGATAGTGGCCGAACACAGTTTCGCGGTAACTCGACTCGTCTCAGGCAAGTAAAACACCGTTATGATGCACATATACGATTCGTATATGCTACCAACTATTAATTTAATTATGTAGGGTTGGTATTGCGACCTCAGTTGAGAAGTTTTAGCACGCCAAAGCATTCTCATTGTGCATTCTCATTGTCGAGATTTATTTCCTTTTGTTTTGTGTTTATTGTAGCCCTGAGGAATTAATTACATATTCCGAAACGTTGGTAAACTAATGTGTTTCATTAATTGACCGATCCTGTGATCCATGTCCCACAATTTTCGTATATATTTGACTAATCATCGAGTAAAAGATAAGTGATTGATGTCTGTTGTAGCTAACGCGTCATCAATTATTCAAACACTTGTGTTCCAAAACTCTTATTATAAAACTGATCTTCTTTTTGTGAAGTTTGACTTTACAGAACCAAAATCGTTAAGAGGATCTTAAATGAATAAGTTACTAAGTCAATTTTTATAAAATGAATAATGCATTTCCCTTCTGATATGCCCAACGTGACATGAGAGAAAGAGGAGTAGACAAGACAGAAGACGTGCGCCGGGATCTTGAAAGGTGGAATTGTAATTGCGATAAGAGTGCGTGTCTGTCAGGAGTTTCTTCACGTGCGAACCCAATGGGGCCAACATCTGCCCAACGGAGGGCGCCAAGCTCCGGCTGTCAGCGTTGGACGTCTCTCTTGTGAGAGATTCTTTGTCACGGGCGCCCTTGGAGGGCCTTGGCGTCTATCGCTGCAGTGAGCTGTGCGACGGCGCCTGTTGGAAGACGCGAGGTGAGCGGTGAGCGAATCGCTCGGGTGAGCGCGCGCCGCCGTAGAGGGCGCGACGTCTCGCACAAAGGGGCTGGGGGGGGAGAGAAAAAAGTGAATGTCGGCGACGGCGCAGACAGAAGAAAGCGGTCGCGCCCTTGATATTGCAGAGTTCATGTAATGGTGTATGTCATCTTAACATATCGACTTGATGCTCCTCACAGAGGAACATTAACGCCCGCCTTCGATTAGCATTCAACTCTCCGTCGCCCGTGAAGAGCAATCGAAACAACTGAGATATAACCAAAAAAAGACGAATACGCATATTACAAAAAACAATTATTGCTTATACGAATCCTTTTCTTGTAAGATGATTGTATAACGAAATATATTTAACTAATAACACAATAACACAAAATAGGAATATACTCTCATGGTATTTGCTGTTTATCGACTTAATGACATTAATGCATACCAAAGAGTAAGTCAGCAATGGGCCCCAACGTTTTTTTTTGTTTTGTTTTGTTTTGTTTTGTTTTGTTTTTGTTTTGTTTTTTACAGAAGACGTAACTGCTTAATCGTTTACGACTTTCATTACTAGCATATTTCTTAAATACAAGGGATATTTTAGTCTTTGAACATTCCGCAGATGTTTACCAAACCACTCCAATTCACTGTCATATTTGTCAGGATGTCATTTCTGTGTAAATCAATTAGGTGGAGTCATTTTTAAATTACCGAAAATGCACTGGCAATGCGAAGAGACAGAGGCTATCTCACGTTATAATGCATTGATCCAATTAACTTGCAAAACGTTGCCACGTGACAGTTTCCGCACAAGGTTCATCAAACAATATTGTGCGATGATATTGCGCCCCGAAACGAACGTGTGTTGCGGGCTGCATGCACGCTTGCTGCTTTACGACTACCATATTCTACGATTATCAAGGTTCTGTTGAGAGTCGTTTTCCGTCTCAAGTCTGTTTTGTGCACCCGAGGGAAACTTGCCTACCCAGAACTTGCACACCTTCGTCGTTCTGTGTCCACGGCCTTCTCTAAATGGCACAAAAATGCCATATTTTCTAATGGCATAGAGCATGGAGGAAATTTTCAACTAAACATTTCGTATAAATTATTTCGATTTCGCGATTTTCATGGCTTTCCGTTATAAAGAACTATTTTACTCACAAAGTTGTTCCAATCGGGAATTAATCTTCCGTTCGCCGAGGTTTTTATTGCAGGTTCAGCTGTTTTCAACGCGCCGCCCATTGTGTTGTTCTTCGAGGGAGAGCAATAAACGAACCCCAAAGGAGTTGCGACGCTCCCAAAACGCTTAGTTCAAAAGTCTCCCACCAGAGTCGCTGCACAGCTTTTATGCTCGGAGGTGCAACTGATTTCGTACGCGCACTCCCAAAGGAAATAAGCCCGCTGTAAATCTGCCATTCAATTTGTTGCTGTGTTCCCAACCAACGCTCTGTGGTTTTTGTAAATTCGCAGAATGACATGTCGAATGGCAATTGGTTGTGCACATTTGCAGAATAATATAGTGTAGAACATGTTTTTTAAAAGCATCAATGAGGCACAAGGAAGAGGAAGGAAAGATTGCGCGCGGTCCGTTGCTCCTTTGTTTGGAGAAACCGCGAGAAACAACTGTCGTAGCAGCCGAGCGTTATAGAATTCCCCTCCGGACAAAAAATGAATTTCACCTAGCTGACTTGTCTGCAGCGGGATTCAAACTCTTAAGACCTCAGCTTCAAAGACCTGCTCTTTCCCTGGGCAAGCGTAACCGGAGTCGCATTCGACGCTCGCTCAGCATTTAACGGCGCCACATCTCCACAAGTCTTCCTAAACGAAAAGCCAATCACTGATTTGATAAGAAGGCATACGCATGGGGAAACGAAGAACAAGTGTTACACATAAATAGTTCTCATTCCCTACAACATGCTGTATTTACGGAAACCTACCTTAACGATACCGTGATTTCGTTATCATTCCCAGATCAATGCCGCAACAGTAAAGGGGTAAGACTCGTGCTCGATTTCTCTTTCCACATTCCTATCCCTTTGTCTCCCCCAGACCCACACTCTTACAGACACCACGTGCGTCGGGAGTGACACCGTCGAGAGCTTATCTCTTCTCCCGCAGAGGACGACACCCGGGGAGAGATACCTGGAGGGAAAACCCTTAAGGTGACGAGGAGGGCGGCGCAGAATCTAACGAGGTGCACAACCCTAAATCGGGATACAATTACACTACACTACGGACAAATGACCCAAGTGATTTACGCGCCCGGAATCAATGAATAGCCCCTCATTCAACATTTCTCTTCGAAAACGCTCCCAATTGCAATTCCTTTCCCCGATTTCTGGCCTTCGCTCCCCCCCTTGCTTGAAGACAGCGCGCCCTGCCTTGGGGAACGCCCCCTCCCGCACATTCGTCTTCCTTGGGAGGGGCAGCGCGAAGGGAGAAAAAGGGCGCACAAATTGCCCTTTTCATATCGGACGTGGGTGGGGTGAGTAGCGTGGGTGTGAGAGAGGGTGGGGCGCTGTCCCTTGCTGGGGCGACCAGGAAAAGCATCGCCCGAAATCGCCCTGACTGCAGTTGGTGTGCGGTTACGGAAAGACGTTATCAATACTATCCTGGTCGTTGCATTGTTGAGACGAGGGCAGGGCTCCAGGGGATGGATGGTGGTGGCGGGGGCAAGGAGGTGGTAAGGGAGGGATGGCAAGGGAAGGGGCGGGGACGAGTGTTGAGACCAGGGCAGAGCGTCTGTGGATGGGGGCTGTGGCGGGGCCTAGGACGAGAGCGAGGATGGGTGTGGATGGGGGCGAGGGTTGCCACAAGCACAGAGCGTCTGGGGAAGAGGGTCTGTGGCGAGGGCATGGGTAGGGGCGGGTGCAGGAGCGGGGTGGGTAGCAGAGGCGTGGGCTTGGGCGGGGTCAAGAGGGAAGGCAGCCGAAGGGGAGGGCGGTCAGGGAAGTCGGCGTCAGCGCCCATAAGTCTCCCGCGCAACGCAAGAAGCCAAGGCGCTGCCCAGAAAGAGAAAGGGCTCCAGGGCTCTGAGGCAGGCGAGAGGGCACACGTCATCCACAGCGCGTAAATAACCCTAACCCATTGGTTCAAGGGCAGAGCCACAAACACTTTAAGCTCTCACAATTTGGTTTTCCGTAAAGCGCGACGTACACGGTACAATTAACACCATTTGTTCCTTCAAAAATGGGCAAAGTGTCATGGAATGTTTACTCGATAAATATTTTATAAAGAAAATGTACATGAAAAAATGATTCCACTGCACATACTATATAAAATTGGAATGGAAGTAATAAAAATCCGATCATAGCGCTAGTTCGCACAGTTGAACAACACTTGGCGCATGATGTAGCCGCCGCCCCTACAGTTTATTTTGTCTTCATTACATTTATTAGTAACTATGTAAGGAATTGTGATAAATTTAAGAATATGTTTGATCTGACGAAATTTTAAATCTACCGAACCCCTGCGATTAGAACCTTATAACAACACTTGATTAGTTGTCAGATTCATCCTCACGTCCTTGTCTGCTCATTCTCTAGACTCGCGTTCCAACGAGATGCTTCTCCGTTGACCATAGGCGCACATCCAGGGCCCACTGTCCAGGGCGGGGGCGGCGTCTATGCATCGCTCAATTGGTGTCTCCCTCGGCCGCCGACAGCGCCAGCGCTCGCTCTTCTTCCCCAGCACACACAATGGCCGCGATCGCCGCCCCCTCCCCCCCCCGGCAGCCATACGTCACGGCAGCGGGCGCCGCGGAGGATTTCTTTCGCAGACGGCGCGGGCGGAGGGGGGGACAGCGGCGACGTCTTCGTGAGACAAAGGAAGGGGGAGGAGGGGCGACGGACAGAACGAGGCCTTCACGAGACAAAGGGGATAGTTGTAAGACCAACACGTTTCACTCACCGAAGGAAAGTTTTGTAAGTTGAAAGTTTTGAGATAGTGATCCGGACTGTCTTCTTTTTCAATAATTTTTTTAATGAGCATCTCTCTCACATTTCGTACGAAAGAGTACTGTAGAGAAAGAACTCCAAATCTAGAATAAACGTAGTGGACATTTTCAGGAATGTAACATGACGAAAGGCCCTCTGAATTGCCATATGCGCAATAGTTGACGCTTTGAAGGTGAGTGACGAGTGGCTCACCTCGGCCCTTAGACTCTCGATGAGGACGCAGGACGCCTCCACTCGCAAATCGCCTCTCCCACGACTCATTTCGGCTCAGCGATTTCCTGCTCGTCGGGGAACGCTCACGTACACGTACACAGCGAAGGCCGCGTTTCATATCAGGAGAATTACTGAGGAAAGGAAAATAAACCTCTTCATCGGCTAGATGTGGAAAGAAGGCGAACTAGACCCCAGGGAAGAGAGAACAGAAGCATTGATGCTGGAGAAAATGCTCATTCGTAAAAAGTCAACGATAGGTCGCTATGGAGGATGAAAAGTCAAATTCTTAACGAACCGTGTAGCTCTACTCTTTGATACGGATGGAGTTGATGTTAAAAGATAAAATAATTAATTGGACAAGCAATAAAAGAAATCAAAAAATGCTGAATAGGCAGAGAGAGAGCGGCTCAAAACGTGCAACGGAAGAAGCAACAAAAGGCGGAAGACAGGACGCTGTGAGGGAGAAGGTGCCGAAGGAGGCAAATGAGGGCAATAAACAGCGAGGGGAGAAGAGGAGAGAGAGAGAGAGAGAGAGAGAGAGAGAGAGAAAGAGACAGACTGACAGAGGGTGGGGAGTGGTGGGCGCAAGAAGCCAAGGAGACGAGAGAGCTCCTCAGAGGACCAAAGGGCAAAGGGCGAAGGGCAGCCGTTGGCGCTAGCGCTGCCGCAGTCTCTCAGGCCCTGGGGGGGGGGAGTCTCCCCTGTAAGGAAAAACGCCCTTCCCCCCAACTCACTCCCTCCGCGCAGACCAATTAATTAAGACCCTCCCACCTCGCCGCCCTGTGTCGCTGCGAGCAGTGGAGGCCTTTCTACACAGCACTAACAGAAACATGAAGAGTTACTGTGAAGCTCTACAACACGAATTTCATTGATTTAGTGAGTTATTCACTAAAAATATTAAATATAGTACATGAAAATATTTGGCAAAGTTGAAAGGGACATATTACAGAGACTAAATGCCAATTCTGATATATCGACTCCTGGCATTCACTGGAAGAAAGCTATGGAAAAGGGGCCATGTGTTGTACAGATTAAAGAGAAAAACAGTGGTGCTAAAACACCACGTACTCTCACCCTATATTCATGCAAAATTACCCGATAAGTACTAAAATTTTCCAAAAATTGTACATGACCTGATTTCAAAATATATCTCGGAGGAATAGATAAGGTAAAATCTCAATATTTTAGTTATAGGAAGACTTCGAAAACTTTTGAACTTTCGTAATTTTCGAAAAATCACGGTTTTCGACGAACGTAAGACATGCACCATTCTCTTAAAAGTCCTCCACACTACATGAAGTCGTAGGCTTCCGCGGCCAGAATCATGAAGATGTTGGTTGTCCGGGTGACTCCGCGTAACGATGATCGAAACGTCGGCAATTCTGCCCTAAACGCGGTGTCACCCGAACAGCCAAGATCTTCGACTTTTTTATTAAATTTTTTTGTTGGATAGTGTGACGGACGAAGACATTTTTTAGAATTTTTGAATATGTCCCAGAGACTTGATGAAAAGAACCCCTCCAAAATTAATATCTGTTTCAAATTCAAGGGACCGCGACATCACCCAGAGCGATTAAGAATTATCATTTTATGATAAAATCGGCTGAACGGTTTAGCCGCTAGCGTTGTTCACAGACAGACGTTTTGCCGTCATTCAATTTTTACTTTCTCCTATACGTATGTATATACGGAGTAATATACGTAGTATAGAGAAAGTTATGAAATGCACGAAAAACGGCGGATTTTTGGCGGAAAAAAATGTATCGCTGGGCACTGGTGGCCAAAAAGGGCATAAAACCAGTTGCTACATTAAGAGAATAAAAGCCTCTTATAACACGTGGTGTAGCCAGAATCCCTATTTTGTGGGTCTTTGACGCCGAAAAACTAATTGGAAGCAAAACGTCCGTCCGTCCGTAAACACAACTACCGCCTAAACCACAGTTACGATCTTTTCCGAATTGAACAGTCCTATGTCGATCTAGCTCTAGTTGAAGCTTTGAAATCTTGAAAAACATTCTTTAGAGTTTGGGGGTTCTTTACATGACGTCCCCCGAACATTTTAAAAATTTTCTCAAAAACGGCTCCTAATGTTTTCTTCAAATTTCTTGTAAGATAAGAGTAAAATACACTTATAAAGATGGAATAGGTCCGATTTTCACGAAGTTTCGAAAATAGCAAAAGTTTGAATTTTTTCCAGCGTCTTCCTACAACTATAAAATTTAAGATAGACATTTTTCCTTCAAACGAAATTTGTTGTCCATAAATAGTTTTAGTATAAGGGTCATGTACATTTTTTCGAAAATCGTAGTAGTTTTCGTGCCATAGAGCGTGTAGTATTTGCAATTTTAAAAAATTACATGGCCACAATCGCTGGCAGGGGATCGGCCACTCCACAGCGACGGTGCTCACGCCATTCACTACACTACACGCCTTTGGACGGACCTCTCTCAACTGTGGGCAGCCTGCAAACAAATGTTCTTTTAACAACGACGGAGCCATTGGTTTTTGACAACCTGCAAAAAAACCTTACTTTTAACGAAAGTGGTATTTTTTTGACTACTCTTTTTCTATTTTTAGATATGGCATTACAAAGTAATAAACAGTAGCCAGGGAGCTCTACACTCGTTGGCAATGGTAGTGACACTCACGACTTGGGCACTCAACACACGGAAGGTGATGTGGTCGACGAAGAGCCACAGTCAGTTTTAGACACTGCAGTCTCATTCTGCTTCATAAAAAGACGAATTATCTTAAAAACACTAAGAGAAAAAGTAACGGTTTTACTGAGTGGCGTATTTCTCTTACCAAAGTCCCTCATAACAAAACAATAACTTTTTGAAAAATGAACGTTCTTTTATTCTCCTCTTTCACGGTAGTACTTTGCAGAGGCACACGCCAAAAAATGTGGATTCAGGTCGAGAAAAAGCGACAAAAGACGTTGAAAGCTTTCTCCATCTGCGCGAAAAACAGAAAATGAGCAGGATCATTTGTCATTTCAGTGACGTGACTCACAATACGTGTTTACAAATAGAAGATTTCACATTCAGACATTTCCTGGCTTTTACTTTTTACATTTGTAATGTAGATAAGTAAGAATGCATTTGTCACATTAATGTTTTGTGATCATGCTTTTATGAATTTTGAAAATAATTTGATGAAACGATTTAAATTTTTCTCATTCAATTACAATATTAGGTCAATGAGCTACCCATGAGATAGCTAAAGCTAGTTTGTTATTATGTCCTTATCGTCATCCTTCTGTTGAGATAACTAGACGTTTACTTAGAATGGAATATCATACATCATTGGGAAATCACTTTTTTCAACCATGACTAATGTAAAAATAGGTTTGAAATACGTTTCTCTCATAATGAATGAAAAGAATCCATACCCTCTTACAGGAATAATACTTATTCGGCAACAAATGACTGATTGCCCAGTGGTAACCGTAAGTCTCCAGATTTGCAATTTACACATTTACAATATAACAATTTAAGATTTCATATAATAAATTATTAGAGTTAGGCAGTTTCAATTCTGGACGTATTACACATAGATTACGTGACCGATTCCGCTCAGAAAGCATTTTTCTCGAAGCTCTGTTTTTCTTGTTTTGCCCACAAGGATAAATCTTTCAATTTTTTTAGCTTAACAATAAACATTTACAATAAAATAAGGAGACGGGAAATAAGTTTTCTTTTCTCAGCTTTTTGGTCCTCTATGGAAGAACTGAAATAAGTTTATCAGAATATTACATAGACACACTCCTATATGCAAATTTTCAATGAAAGATTTAGAAATGTTCATCAGACAATATCGTTTTAACGTTTCTGAAAATGCACATTTCTGAGCTGATTTTATCTGAGAAATTTTGTGGTTTTGAGAAACATAAGAAATCAATTGAAACACTTATGTTTACAAATGCAAGAATGTAAAGTAAATAACCGTAATGTAAAAATTAAGGACGAGTGAGATATTTAATGAAATTACAATTGTGTAATTAAGGAAACAAATAAAGCAAAATAGTGTTTATGAAATGTTATTCAGGGCATATAGTAGTATCAGTACAAGGAGGTTAAAAATATTAGAAACTTTGAGGAAATCTTTTTAAAATTGCCTTTATTTAAGGTAAAATTAGTCAAAAAGTTTTCATACTTTGAAAAAAAGTAAGTTCTAATTTAAATATTTAATATTAAAGATGATATTTCTTACGAAGGAAAATTGAAGAATACTGCAATCTTCGGAAGATACCGAAAACATTTGAACTTTCGAAGACTTCTCGGAAATTCAGATATTGATACGAATCTGAGACTTATGCAATTTTGTTAATAATCATTTACGCTATTAAGGACAAAGTTTAATACAAAATGGAGCCATTTTTACGAAAAAAATCAAAAAGGCTCTTGGGACTTCATGTGAAGTATCCTAAGAATTAAAACATAGGCTTCAAATGCAAGGGGCCGAGACATCAGCAACATTGATTGAGGAATATTAACTTGGAGAACATCCGAATGAGTCGCTGGAGTTGTTCACAGGCGTATATTTTGTCATCAACCAAATCCCCAGTATTACGGAACGAGAAATCGTGAATTCTGAGTATAGAATGTGTTAAGAAAGTAATTTGTTACATTCAGGAATACGAGTTATCTCCTTTTTCGGTGTAAGGGGCCTTCAATACGAATATTACCGCTTTTTGCCTCAGCATTACGTAACTTTCTCTATGTTACATACGAACCGAGAAAATAAAAAAGTGTTTTGCAGCCAAGTGAAACGAAATAGGTGATGCTCCACATGGTAAAAGAGATGGCAAGAAATAAATTTCTAGGAGATTCGCATTAGATAATCGAAAGAGTCAAGATTTCCAATAAACCTTTTATGTAGACATTTTTATTTGGTGCACCGTTTCGAGGCCCTTTGCCATCATCTCGAGGCAACTACAATGCCTCCGATACTATGCTGCCTTCAGTTATTCAGCTGGTTCCTTTGTCTATCCAGTGCCGTCTTTTCCCCTGGACCTACTTTCTACGACCCCGAGCAGCGTTAAAATGTTTCGCAAAGACTCAGTCCTTTCAGTTCTCTGCATCACCCCCCTCTTGTCTGGTCATTTGCCCTCTCTGTACAAACAAAATTCCAACTTTTCTCAGCAAAAGGTGAGAACACTAACCCAGGGAATCTCAGCCTGTCTGCACCAAAACGTTGTGAGAACATGCGTCTGAAAGGTTGTCATCAGCATCTTTGGTAAACCTCCACTCAGACACAACATTACAAACAATGCACGGTATTGCAAGTACTCTGATATTTCAATGTTTACTCTTATGTCGCATCCTACAAATGGTCACAGAACAAAATTTCTAATTTTAAAAATGAAGTATATCATAGTGTTAAGAAAATATTTCCCTATGAAAGCCACGAAATGTGAAGCTGTTGTTCTGAAAAAATCGTATCATCAAAATTCTTTCAGATGTGTGCGATAGTGTGTGAGATAGTCAGATGTGTGCCAATGAGACCAAAGGATGTGGCAGATCTAGTGATGTAGAATGTAATTTAATGCTGTGTATTGGTAACATTAAAATCGGGCAATAGTAGGGCCGTAACAAGTTATGAGCATGTAGATTCACAAAAAGCATATGACATCCAGGAGAATAAAATGAAATTAATTCGAAAACGTGATGCAGGAGAGAAGTGGACTGGCGCTGAACCGGTTAATTTTTACAGCACAAATTAAACTTCCTTCCATTATTACGACTTGTAATGAACCAAACACAGTTCGCTTAAGGCATAGTCATATAATTTATGATGAGTATATTTGCTTCCTTGCGCTTGTGCCAAACCAAACAGTTGTAATTCATAAGTCGTTTTTCCAACGCGCTGAAGGGCTATTTAAAATTAATGAAAAGTCTGAGAGGTAAGAACAACCTTGACAGCTAGCAGAAATGGAGCCAAAGTCTAACAAGAGCTTCGCACGAATTGAGTCCGAAGAGTGAAATTCGTGCTAGGGTTGTAATATTGAACAAACATTTGCGCCAAAATGCAATCACGTCAAAATTAATTTATATTTAAATAATATTTTTGGAAGCGAATGTCAGGAAGCTAAAGATATAAGCTAAAAAAGAAATTCGGAGTAGAGGGATATACATTTGTAAACATTTTCTAATTAATGAAGTTTTAACTTTTCAACCTATTTATTATATTTTGTATGTCATGCAATATAATGCTAGAAAAATCTTTGCTAAATACTTCATAATTGGAATCTTCCAATAAAACATGGCTAAGTTTCTTAATAAAAAGATTCTTGGTGATCACAGCACCACCTTTGTCACATTTTATAAATAAAAATCTTTTTCTACTCCCATAGTATAATTCTGTCATTTGATGGCTGCAATACGTTGCATAATGATACTCACTACGATACAAATTTCATTATGATACAGGTTCTTCACCAATCACGGAGAAGTTTACAAACCAAGTTTTGACACTTCATTAATCATTGAGAATCTTTGCAATAAATGTTTTATTCGATTGTGTACATTAAAATTGCGTTTTATATTATATTATGATTGTCAGTTTTAATTTCTTTTATTATCAGTAATTTGTAATCATTATAAGTTCACTTTGATCCTATTTGACTAGAGCAGTGGTAATTTGCAGAGGGAATATTTGACTGACGTTAAGATCGAATTATAAGTTATTTTGTGTTATATATCGCTGCCGTGTCCTTAAAAACCGGCCAATTATTTAGTTTCAAATGTCTAGTGAATCAGAGGATGAGTTGGCACCTCGAGAAATGAGAGAAAGCGAAAATGGTAACCTCGAAATTATTGATGCTACTTTTGTTCTCTCGCAGGTGGACTGGTGAACCAAAGCCACCTGCGGCAGGTAGGGTAGCTGCCCGCTAGGTGGCCTTGACTGAGGGTCGTATTTATGAAGCTCTTCCAGCAGCGCTCTTACGAACCTGCCATCTAGGGGCTTGCTAGGAGCTCAAAGGGCGTCTGTAATTGGCTGGGGGCGTTCATAAAGCGCAAAACCGAACACTAGCAGCCTGCTGGGTCTGGCAGGCCCCTGGCAGAGGATTATGCATATGGCTCTAAATCCTGCATATCAACTGCCACGAAATGATTCCATTTAAAAGTATAATTTATGAAAGTTACCATATGTCGTAGAAAAGTATCGCATGAAACTCGATGTAATGGGTATTAATATACTCGTGTGAAGTTTACGATACGAGCGAGGGACGAGCTCGTATAGTAATATTACTCGTGTATTTATACCCATCATTACATCATCGTTTCATAATGTACTATTATTCTTTCGCATAAAAGTTTTAGTAAATTTAAGGACTCCAGAAATTCACATTCTTATTTATTATCCTTAATGGGTTGAATCATGAAATCAATTAGTGCATTGGATCAATTAAATCGACCGTGAAACTTGAGGAATACAAAATATGCCATTCTCAAATTCTTTAATATATCTCAAAACGGTTGTTTTCTTCTCTCTTTCTAATAATAAAAGACTGAAATTAGCACCAATTGTGACAATAGTTTGGACTTGTTCAGGAATGTTTAACTTTATAAAATTATAAAAGCGTTTTCCAATGTTAATACTATCATTTTCTTCAACAATGCCGATATATTGTGTTTTTTTCCCATGATTTTGAGAAAAAATAACCTTTTAAATGTATCAAGTTTCTTATTCATTTAATTTTCACATTTATTTTACAAACAGTTTGTTTTGTGAGCTCTCATATGTCTGGTAATTCTCATTTGTCATAATATCTCCTTTTTTCTATTGTATTATAAATAATTTTAAATTGTTACTATTTGTTTGTCATTCAACTTTTCAGCCTGATGATGGGAACAACAATCCCCGAAACGGTTTCACGCTTATAAAATAAATTGGTACAAGATTTGTTCGTATATAAATATGGACCCTAATTCATTCAAAATATGTAATTAATTAAAGACAGACTAAACAGATGAAATAAGAAATTCACCTTAAGCTTTTGTAAGGAATATTTCTTCCGTTTAATTACTTTCTAAGTTTATTTTTCAACAAATATGACGATTACATATCATTTATTGTACCAGAAATTGAAGGGAAATAGGTAAAAATTGTGTGAGAGTTAAGTAGAAGTTAAAATTGTTATCTGTTTGCATTGAATTTAACAATTTTAGCATAATTCCAGTTTCTAAAATCTCCAACAGAAAACTGTAACTATTTGAGTTACAATGACGAGATATTCTTTGGCTTTTGTGTTAGAATCTGTGTCCTTTCAGTCTGCGATCTCCTGTACGAGGTAACAAAATCCCTTTGCGCACACACCCGTTGAAAACTAGTTGGTAATTATTCCTTTGTCCTAGCCAGAGTAAGTGGTAGAGTGCAGTTCTGTAGAGTAAATAATATTACAGAGATGAAAAACCTTAAAACGTTAGATTACACTATTATTACACGCACAAAGGTTATCCCAACAGTTAATCAGCGTGATAGCGTCCGAATAACTTAAAAAGAACCATAAAATAAACAATTCGTTGCAAAATAGCGTTCACAAATGAGCTATTGTCTTGCAAAGGGTGATTTACTTTACTAATTAATTGAAAATACATCATATTTTCACCGGGAGAGGTGACTCAGGACATCAGCTGATGTCACTGCAGTACCTTAGACCTAGGTTCGAGTTCTAACGGTGGGAGGATTTTCGACACTAGCTAGATAATTAAGACGAATTCAGCTGCTATCTGGAGAATTATAGCAACCGGCTGCTCTGCTATGGATTTTCTGTGGTTTCTCCCATCAATACCAGGCGAATGCCCGAGCAGCACCCTAAGAAACGGGCCACGGACAGAGCAAAATAGAAAAGCTAATCCCGACTCATGGGAACAAGAAAGTAACTCATCCGAGAATGTCTGCGCCATTCTATAGCCCCGCTATTTATTTATTCATTTATTTATTCGCTTCGCTCTGCGCCTTCGGTGGTGGTGGGCGGCTGTGAACAGCTGAGTGGAGCGAGCGAGGTTCTTTTTTTTTTTCGTTTTGCTTTTTCCCTGCCTCCGATTTTTTCGCCTCCCCCCTCCACGCGTCAAACGAGCGGTTCTGCGGCCGGAAGCTCCGGTTGCGCCGGAAAATCCAAAATGAGTTGGAGGGGAGGGGTTGCTGCAGAGTCAGACACGAATTCAGGAGATGCACATCGGAAATATTCTGCTTTAATGAGGAACGTTTTGCGGGAATAAACTAGCGGAAGAAATCGAGAGGTATGAAAAAAGGGAAATGGAAAAGATTCAAACAATTAGTCGTTACGACAATTTTGAAATATTGTATTTCTACTCTATTTATTTCGTTATATAAGACCTAGTAGTAGATATGAGTTGAAATATAATTATACTTATGATTTATTTTTGCCACATTCGATACACAATTTGATATCAATGCTGTAAAACACTCTAAATCAACTTAAAATGTCTTTCCAATATTTCAGTGTCTTTCAATTCAATACGTAATTTTAAATCTTGCAAGTGTGTCGACAGAGGGTGCACTGCCAGGACGAACCAGGGGAGTCAAGATTGGAACGACGACGAGGTTGATTAGGAATCGAATATTTTGAAGTTTATTTTAGTTAAATTTCAAATTGAGCAATCCGAATAAAATCGAGTTTATGAAATTAATCTTATTTTTTACTCAGTTGTCTATCTAATTTATTTTTCAAATGAAATATCAACTCTTTTCCTTGTATTAGATAAAATAATATGCGACACATCGCTATCTTATATTGAGTAATAAATTACATTGTGTGTATTGAAGAAGAATTACATGGGATGGATTTGTTTTGCTCAACGATAAATTTCGAAAATCGAAATAAAAGCAATATCAGAATAGAGATAACATGCTATCAATAATACCTTCATACAACTACCTTCCGGAAGATTAACCCGCCGTGACTCGCGCTGTTAGAAAAAAACCAACAACTCTGAATTTATTTGAATAGCGTTGACATCTTTCAACACACGGCGAAACGCTTGAGCAAGTCTGCAACTGTTCATCGCTATCATCAGTTCTGCGGAGAGAAACAATATGACAAGGCGCTGATAACTGCGGCGCGTCGCGTTAGATATTTTCTCACGCGCGAGCAATCGCGTTAGGTTTCGATACGACTATCGTCTCAACTCTCCTCCCACTTATTTACTTTGTTTTGGATCTTGAGTGTTTGCGTTATGACTAGAAAAACTTACTGTCTCATCATAATCGAGTTTTTATACCTTATATCAAAGGCTAGATACACAGATTTTGCAAGAATGTCGTCCGCGCTCCCTTAGGTGTAGTTTCTGTTACTTTGTTTATCTTGTAAGAGTAGAAAGTTTTGTCGGGGAGCAACCAAGCGATAAAGGATTTGCTTATTGTCTGAAGAAGCAAACTAGGTACATTCTGCATTGTAGTAATATTCGCTCCAAACTCCTCTGTAATGAACACACAAAAAATACAAATTGTTTGCAGTGAATGTGGTTCTGAAGAAGCTTATTTTAGTTCATAAATGTCCCTATATATTTAAGTGTGGTGAAATTATATTATTTATTGTATTCACTATATTCTATTTTTTAAATATGTTTGCTTTATATAATACTTCACTTCATGATTGTGATATTAATTCAAGTGTTTATAATAAACACAAATTCTGAGCCTGCATGTCATCTTTATGCATTATTACATATATACAAGTTATAAAACCCGATAAAAAATATCTCAGAATATTTACGCAAGAACTTCATTCATAATAAAACAATAAATACAACACAAACACTTGTTAGATAAAATCTAACGCGCGAGTAATCGAGTAGCAAAAATATGCGCGAGTAACGGCGCACATTGGTTTAATAGCGGCAAAAACCAAGCCATAATTGCAAAATTCAAAGTGCGCGTTTGGAGTTCTGACTTATCAAATCTCGTTCGAAAGACATTGGAGCATACTACTTCAGCTTCAGAAATTTATTTCAATCATTTTTGTCTTCCACACGGTGTCGCAAAGTTACCGTTGCTCGAATGGCTCGAATTCGTTGATTCTTGCCAACAATATTCGTGAAATTAAAAAAAGGGTTTAACATTTTTTTTAAGATTCTTTTTGTATTTCCGAATATAAGACACTTATGACTATAAGTTAAGTATATTTTTAAGAAAAAGTGTGTAATATTTTTATAGATGATGCAGTTGAATTCTAAACCATGTAGCGTAACAAAGTTAGTCGTATATATTGTAGATTATATTTTTTGTCCTGCGTAGTCCTGCCTCAATTATTATTTTTATTTATCAAGTAGAATGTTCTTAATCAGAATAACACAAATTTAGCTGCACATAACTGCATCTTTTTGTTTTAAAGCGACTATACTACAATGCTACGTAGTAAGATATAACACTAGATCGCCCCCGATGGTTTCTTCGATGCCACAGGGAATTGATTTCTTGGAATAATTTTTTTTACTTCTCCTTCAGATAATTACTTTTAGTAGTAAAATTAATAATATAAATTTTTGGAGGGATTAAACAATAATAACCAAAGCCACCGAGCACTTTCAGATTTTTCGTGTATTTTTTGGATTCTTCTTTTCTTGACGCAACAAACAAAACTATGGGTAACTAAGGTGTAAAAGTGAATTCAATGTGATCACTTGAAAGTATTGTCAATTAATTTTTGATTCAATTATTCATAATTAAAGATTAAATAAAATATTGTTTATTCAATAAGTGCCGACGAAATTAGATCAGTATACATAGATATTGGGTTCCCAACAGATGGGTGACATTTGTTTGAATATATATATATATATATATATATATATATATATATATATATATATATATCGAAAGGGATTCAGATTTTTTCTCTTTTTTGTACGGATAGTGCTAAACGGACAGGATAACATGACATAAATGCCACTATCATGTCTTCTGTTTTTAAAAAAATTAATAAATTTTAAAAAAAATGTCTCTCATGACGTCAATATTTACATTACAGGCATTTCATATACATTATCACATTTGTGAGTACAATTGCCGCAATCAGTTTTTTATGACGTTTCTTGGAAAATATGAAGTTTTGAGTGCAAATGTGCTTCAAAATACGCACTTTCAGAAACGATAAAACGATATGTTCATAAAAAATGGTTCTAAATCTTTCAATGAAAATGTGCATTTAGTCACATTTTTTACCCTTCTATAATATTCTTATTCTTAAAAGTTCTATTAGATATCCGAAAAATTGAGAAAACGTAAAAAAAATGTTTTGGGCGCCAGGAGATGCTGAGAAGAAGGTGGAACAAAAATTAAGAGTTCGACAAATAAGAGACGATCAATTTAACTAGTACGAGAAAATCTGTGAGATGCTGTGTAACCACTAGTGATTTTTCACTAATAATTGAGCATCGCCAGTAATAACTACATTATTATTATTATTATTATTATTATTATTATTATTATTATTACTATTTCCCCAATATTTTTGGACTACAAAACTCAACAGATTAACCGAATGAGCCTGTGGGTGACTTTTATACACTCGCTATCATTTGTGGCTTGATAACACAGCTTAGATTCGGTATTACTCCTTGCCTCTTGCAATAATTCCAGGTAGTGTCAACGACTTTTTAATTCGTGGAACTCATCGCCAAGAACACATCCTGTTTCAGAATGTGTCATGTATCGTATGACGTCGGGTGTTGGGAGTTACATCTCAGTTACTGTTTTGTGTTACAAGAGTACGGTCGTCGTAGGTGAAATCTTTATTCGAATGCGAATCATTTGCTAATCAATTTTAGTTTCTTTCTTTTGAGTGAGTTGTTGAAATATGTTTCGGAAAGGACTCAATTCTGACGAGAGTCTCAGAATATTGTATGATGAGAATGATGAGGTTGATGAGATTTCGGAACAAGTAGAACCATTTTATACATATTTCTACGCACATTGGGCTCATTTTTATGAGTCAGTTAGCCATTTTGAAGCCGCCATTTTGAATTTTGAAATTTCATTATGATATTTGAAATCAATGACCTTCAGAGCCCGATATGTATATTTTTATATGCATATTTCTTTGTTTTTAAATGAGTCGATCCGCCATTTTGAAGGCGCCATTTTGAATTTTGAAATTTCGTAATGATATTCTAATTCAGCGACCTCAGAAACCCCTTGATACCAAATTTTACGCAAATCCACTGACATTTGCAATTATGACCAAGTTTTAGGCCCGATTAGACCAGTGTGCGGC